>MJUU01065828.1:7934-18810 GCA_002080025.1 Modiolus philippinarum
CTATCTCCTCTGAAGCTACTGAAGCAAATTGAACCAAACTTTACAGGAATGATGTATGGAAGGTCTTTTATGTAGATTGCCGAAATTTTTCAAATTCCCTAAAAAACATGGCTGCCAGCGCAGAACATAGTCTAACATGGGACCCTATGGGAAAAGCATCTATTTGCTATCTCCTCTGACGCTACTGAAGCAAATTCAACCAATCTTTACAGTAAGGATGTATGGAAGGTCCTTGGATCTGACAAAAAAGATGGCCTCCAGTGCAGAACATAGTTTAACATTGGAGCCAGGAATGAGATAACCATCCTTATAGTCATCGTCTCTGAAATGTTTAGAAGGTCCTTTGCAAAAAACTATTCATTTCAATAGGATCAGACAAAAAACATGGGTGCTAATGAAGAACATAGCTAAACCAATGACCCCATTGGTAAGAAAACATCTTTTTTAGTCATCTTTGGCATAGAAGCATTTTGCCAGAAGAGCGATACAGGCTCAGTCTCTGAGCCTCTAGTTTGTTTTTTGTTTTTTTTTTGTTGAATAAGTCGACCGATAGACATTGCTACTCTGACCCACCTAACTGCTGTGGTATTGAGGCGATTAATTAACGCGTCAAACGCAGCAGAGCTCCTGTCTCGAAAGTCGCGTTTCTCTAATAACCGGTTAAAAAAGTTTTTATGTGGATCAACTTCTTATTTGCACCACGTAATTGTTAGCAATACAGTTCAAAAATTTATGTTTACAAAAACCGTTCATGTAGAGATGCGAAGACAAAAGACAGAAATTAAAGAAAAGCTTTTACCAGAATAAAAAAACAATGGATTTCATGCGGTATTAACTGTCGTTTTTGTCGTTTTTGGTACTCCTCTAATTTGAAGCCTTCCCGTTAAAGCGTTTTTCAACCCAAGTTTGAATTTACAATTTCACATGCCTTGCTTTTTTTTCTACAGGTAAAGAAAAGACAAAAAACTAAAGATACATAAAAAAAATATAGAAAGAAAAAAGATGGCTTCCACATACCAGTCTTCTGGATTCAGTGTTGTAGACTACGTAATTTTTTCAATTACAATAGTGATCTCCCTTGGAATTGGATTCTTTCATGCATTCACAGGCGGAAAACAAAAAACAACATCTGAGTTTTTGATGGGTAACAGAAAGATGAGCATACTTCCGGTAACCTTTTCACTTGTCGTTTCTTTTGAATCGTCCATTATGATGTTAGCATATCCGGCGGAAGTCTACACATATGGAATAACGATTCTGTTGACAAGTTTAGGATTTATGTTTGCCTGTCTATTAGGCACAAGAATAGTTGTTCCATTGATTCATCCTTTGAAGATAACCAGCGTTTTTGAGGTAAATATAAACAAATGACGTAGGTACAAGTCAAAAACAGAACTTTAAATATCTATTATCTACTTGTCTATGGAAACCATTTTTATTAATTGAATTATAAACAATGGCACCACTAATTCTGGATTTTTTGCTCATTAATGATACGTATTTATGTTTGAAATGACTACTATGTCAATTCTGTAAAGATAAGGGTATTCCGAGGGGAATAAACTGTGCTCCTTTCGTGACCTATCTTTTTCTTTATCATAATGAGTCGACATAGCTCATCAGAACTCGACCATACATTTATCGGAAAGCTAGCATTTAATAGAAGATGTATTTGTTTCATTGAAGGATGCACAATTGGAAGGGGATAACCGTACAGGATATATTTGGCAAGCAATTTGGCCAACACTTACCCGAAACCTTCTTTTATGGTGATAACTTTTTTGGGGGGGACCGCAACATTCCAGGAGTCCCAAGTCCTTAGTTCACCTGATTAGGAGTGTTTGGATTGAATATATTATCAACTTTATCTGAATCGAATAAAGAAAAAAAATCATTGTTGTTTTGAGTATAACTTGTGTTTTCTTGTGCATGACATTTTTGAAATCGCAGTATAACAATAAATAAATTTCATACCCTATTTTTTTTACACTTTTGCAAAATCTTTCTTCGATTTGAATCTTTAAATACCTCATCTTTTAAATGAATATATTTTCACGGGATGATTTAATACACTGAAAGTTAGTAATCTGCTCGCCGTTGCTCGTTCAAGCAACAAAACCAGCATTTATCTTTCAGCAAACAGATGCTTGTTAGAAAATATGTTACCGAAAGGCTGAACAACAATTTAATTTGCTCTGTGGGGTACTTTCCAAAAGCTCGGCATGTTTTGTCAAAAAGATGCTTGTCATCTTTGAATTGTATAAACAGTCAAAACTACTTTAACAAGGCAATCATTAAAATCTGGAAACCTCATTAGACGGTCTATTACAATTACCTTTTCCCTAATTATGTTTACTTTCAGGTATAGTGCTTTTTCTTGATAAAAGAATTACACACCAACGGAATGTAAATATTGGTCCCCCTTTCAACACATACAGGTCAAAAGTTCAGAATGTTGTTAATTTACTTCGAATGATGTAATGTGTTTATAAAAGTCAACAAAATGGTCAAGTTTAATAGTACGACAGGCCTTTTAGAAATTTATTCAAAAGTTTTTGATATTTAAACTGTTATTTTACAATTTTTACACATTAAAAATGATTTTCAATATCTGTTTGACATTAAAAATTTCATATTACAAATGCTGCACATTTTCAGTTTTCTCAACTTTTCCGTTTTACGTGCGGTAAGATGTTTAACAGACTCTTAAAGGGGTCTTTTTATCCTTGCTCACGTGCTAAATTTTCAGGTGTTCCCGAGGATCACTTCTAATTATTCTTTCCCGTTGCAAACACTCGGGCTAAAATAATAACGAATATAATGCCTACCCATGTAAAAACTAAACTAGAGGATAGCTTGTATGAATTATTTCTAAAAGAATATCGCAATTCATGCCCAAACCGTTACATCATGCACTAAGGAGGAAAGTTTACTCAACATAGATGCATGACAATATATGCATGCATATTTGTCGTGTTTATTTGCATATCATTTAAATGCTATCAGCCCTGAATACTGGGACCGAAGAGCGACGAGAGAATTTCCTTATTTATGTCAATGGTATTTTATTTCTATAGATGCGACTCAATTAAATGACTGTTTTATTTAAGGTAGATAGACACTAATATTCATATCCATATTATTTTGTTGTAAGCCCACACAATTGAAGAACCAATCCTACCAACTCAAAATATGTAGTAAAAAGTATGAGTCACCATGCTTGCGTTTTCTAGAATTGAGATCAAAGTTTGCTCACTTTCAGCCATTTTTCGCCTAAATTTGCATAAAATGCACAGGGAAAACATGGAAAGGCAATTTTTAGCTCAATAGAAAAGGACTCTTTATCCATGAGAATTTGATGTATTTTTGGGAACAGATAGTTTATGATGTAATTTATAGATTACAATAGAAAAACGTATGTCACCTTGCTTTTAACGGAGATATTTTACAAACTTTCAGGATTAAACATTATTTACGGGAACAGTAAAGGAAATCTGTCATTCAATAAAGCCGTCAAATTACTGTTCCGGCCCAAAAGTCAAACCTATCCCGTATCCGACTCTTTATTTTTCTATTGCGCGATTAAATTGCGCAGCGCAACAGTGTCTATCTACCGGTGATGATAAATTCAGCGACATTTTGAACTTTTTTCATTTCAGCGACAAAAAGCATATCAATTCAGCGACGTTATATTTTATAAATTCAGCGACATTTACCTGTGTAAAACCATTACAACTCTTCCACCTTGTCTTCTCTTTTTGAGAAGTTTGAGTTTGAGAAGATTATATATTTTTACAGTTAAAATTGATTGTTCCTAAAATTCATTTTAAATTGTATAAAATTCAAATATTGTTTAAAAAATCCGGACTGTGTCTATATATACAATGGCCTTTTAATTAATTCAAAGATCTTCTCTGAAACAACAATACCAATTTTATCCAAACTTGGTCACAATAGTCCTTGGTTGGTCCCTTCAAAAAATATGTCAGGCAAGTCTGCACATCATTCAAGATGGCTGCCAGCAGGGAACTTAGTTTAACATTGTACCTATAGGAAAACACATTCAGAGATTTTTTGCTCTGAAACTACTAGGTCCAATTTGAACAAAACTTGGACACAATAGCCCTTAGTTGGCCCTCTTTGAAAAATGTGTCTGGCAAGTCTGCATCTCATCCTAAATGGCCCCCAGTTAATCCTTGAAACACGTGTACAGCATTACGAAATTCACCTTTTTAATGGAACTTCGGTATTTTTTGTATTTGTATACTTTATTTAAAACTGATTATCGCTGAATTTACATATGATACATAGAAAAGACGTCGCTGAAATGATATACAGGATTACTCAAAAAATGTCACTGAAACGATAGTCGCTGAAATGATACTGACGCTGAATTTATTTATTTTTTTTATACGCACCCCTATCTACCTGATAATTAGATGGCGACATACGTAAATAAGGCATGAGACTCATATTTACAAACCGTAAATAAAGAAATTCTCGCGTCGCACTTCGACCCCACATCTTCGCTAGCCAAGGGTAACGATCTGCTCCTCTCCTCTTCAGAGGAGTGGTTCGGATCGTAACCATTGGCTAGCGAAGATGTTCGACCCCAGTGCTGAAGCTCGAAATAAATTCTATAATTCATGCATAAACACTATTTCAAGAGGATGTCCGTGGGAAAGTCATTGGCTGGCACATTAAAAATTTTGTTTTCAAAAATCTGTTAGCATTTTGGGATCAAAAACACATGTAATCTTCAAAATTAAGGTCGGTTTTTAATTTACGACAATGATTTTAGAGAAATGATTGATTGGTTGATTGACGCCAACTTGAGCAATATTTCAGCTATATCATGGCATAGAAAAATTCGTAGGATGTGAAGATGCGTGTACATTGTCATGTCTTTCAAAGTTTTATCAAGTAATGAGATTTTTGATCCTGGTTGTGAAAACTTAATTCGATAAATTTTCATACTTTATTTGTTTGCATTTTTGTTTTGATGCATTAGGTGCGAGGAGGTCTTGAACATGGCTGTCATATCCACGGTTAATTCAAATAACATATAGAGTATGATAGAAAATAAAATAAAAATAGAACACTGTACTTATTTGCATTTGTTGAGATGGTCACTGGTGAAACTGCCGATGTCTACTGATATTTATGACGATTCTTGACCAAACCCTTCGGGAAGTTTTGAGTTTGATTTTTCTTCCAACAGGGTTTTACCAGCAGACTAGGCTCCTTTATCTAGCCGGCAGTTTAGCGGCGAGCACCCCTTGACCCATCTTTCAAAATTACGAATGTCATGGTATTCTATCCTTTCAAGATTGTGGTCATGGAGTAAGTAGTCTACCTGTATTGGGTTTTATTCGTATGTTTACTAAACTATAGGGAAACAGGACCGATAAAGGGGAGGTTTGGCCGGGTACCAATTTACCGGTTTAACCCTACCGCTGGCTTTCGCTAGTGCCGGTACCAAGTCCGGCCGTGCCGAGTTCCTATCGTTGTTAATGTTTGTCTCTTGTCTAATTTGTGTTTTCCTGTGTAGTCCCCTGGCAGATTGTGGCATGTAATTATAATTTTCAGCCATTGTGGGTGTTTCCTGTTGTCCCTTTTATTTCTTAACTTTTTTTTTGCTTTTCTGCAGTGGGCACGAGGAGAACTAATTCTTAGGGGAGGTAGGGGGAGGTGACACAAGGTGTTTATTCTCCAATTTCCCACTTTTTGTTGGCTCTGATAAGGTCAATAATTCTATTCTATTCTATTCTAGTATGTAGATCAATTCCAAATTTATAACGTTTTTAATCTGTTTTGTTTTTGTTTTTAACACTACTACTACTTTATTGCATAATTATACCCTTAAGGGTAAAAGCAATACAAAACAAACATATATACAACATACAATATTACATATACAGAACATTATAACGATAACTCTCTGACCGGCGTGGACCCTCTATCAATTCCACATTTAAAAAAGCTACAAACTACTGAATCAGTCAGGGTTTAAAATGAAGTTAATTCTTTTCAGATGTGGTAAAATTTCTGAAATTTGTGAAATTTAAATGTATAATTTTGAATAATTCCAACCTTTTCTGTTCATAAATTTTACAGTTTAGTAAAACCAATCAATGTTTCATAAATAGTTTCTCTTTTTAGTATTTTGAGTTGCGGTATAAAAGCACAGGGGTACGCTTACTTGGAACATTTTTGGGAATGCTGAACAATGTAAGTACCTCATATACAACACTTCCTCAAACTAAATTATTTCTAAGTTTAACATGTAGCGACCTGGTGCCATTACATTGTATCATAAGAATCAAGGGGTACATTCTAGATTTACTGTTGCAAGTTGAATATTGTGGGCATGCACCAACTGAGCCAAGTATAATGGATAAATCTTGGATTAACCAACAGACATCTGACAACACATTATATTTAACTTAACGTCATTGCATTCACCTATAATAACGTTGAAAAGCAATATTTATTTCACTGGATATTTTAAGTGTGTCTAACGTTGTGTTGGCTCCAACGGTAGTCATGATATGAATTATTTCCCTGAAAATTTGGACTCAAAATAAGCGTTACAAAACATTACTGTTAAATATATATATTCTTATTCTCAATAAACCAGGTACACAGGTATGGTGATAATTATACATTTGACACAATTGAGACAATACACAAGATCAGCTCAGATTGCATACACCCTTTTCTATCAATTTAATGAGAAATTAAATTTACATAGTTTATAAAGCTCAAAACCTATTTTGAGAAGACACAATATTTCCAAATTTTAAGACATTAGGTGATTATTGTAACATCTAGCCAAAAGAAACTTTTTACCATGTCGAAAAAAGGAGCATTCTAAAATATAATGGAATTCGTCTCCAAGTTGACTGTTATTATTATAGGCAGGTACGATTCATTCGATTTACATATCGTTTGCCTTGTTCTTTTTGGCAAATTATGATTTATTGTTCTAAATTTACAAAATTCAATACATTTTTTTGATAATCGAGAATATTAAAGTACATATATGAAAAAGAAAGGAAATGGGGTAAATGTCAAGAAACAACATCCCATCTCCAGGTTAAAACTACACAAAACAAAGCATCTAGGGGTCAGCGTACGGTCTTCAACACAGTGTGGAACTTCACACCATATAGCAAGCCCTGAAAAAGTAAAAAGGGAATAAATCGATGGAAACAAACCACATCAAATAACCTATATATCAAGAAACTAAAATTTTATAAGAATTTGTTCATACTGCAACTTGTCCTGTACGTTTTAGCCTCATACCATTTTTCCTAAAGTTGAATTTCTAACAAAATAAATGATATTTTAAACATATTTTTTATGTCACACAATGTGTTAAGAGCTGACGTCATATGGCAAGATTTGCAGTCAATTTAGGGTCTGAAAAATTCCGCTCAAAGTTAGAGTACCTGGAAGACTTTGATAGATAAAAGATCATAAAATGAATAAAATAAACAGCTGCGCCAAGACTGCATGATACGGCCGTCCCCACTTTAAAGCAAACTGATTAAATGATTCTTGAAATTAAAAACTCACTCTGATCAAACTTGACAATATAGGCAAGCCAAGTTTCATGAAAAGTGATCAAAGCACTCTCTAGTTAGATATGGCTTGTAGGCCGAAATTGCAATTTCATGCTTTTTTGAAATAATCAAAAGTCTCATAACTTTAGAATGAAAAATCCCTCAACAAAATAAAATTATACAGAGCTTTCTTCAATTATAACCCACCAATCATGCATAGTTTCAAGAAAAATTATTAAAGCGTTCTCTAATTAGAGTACGACATGTGGACGGAAATTGCAATTTCATGCTTTTTGAAATAATCAAAATGCCATAACTCTGGAACAAAATAAACATCAACAAAATAAAATGATAATGAGCTTTCTTCCATCATACCCAACAATCCTGCAAAATTTCAAGAAAAATTATCAAAGCGTTCTCTAGTTAGAGTACGACATGTGGACCGAAATTGCAATTTCATGCGTTTTTGAAATAATCAAAGTCCCATAACTCTGGACGAAAAATCCATCAACAAAATAAAACGACAGGGAGCATTCCTCCGTCATACCCAACAATCCTGCAAAGTTTCAAGAAAAATTATCAAAGCGTTCTCTAGTTAGAGTACGACGTGTGGACGGACACCGGTATACCATGATACGTCCCGTCAAAAACGGGCGTATAAGAAAAAGTAAAAATTGAAAGTTTGAATTTCACGTTTAATTTGTTACCCCGGTGGTTAAATGTATTCAATTGTTATTAGCAGACAGTGTTATTATTCCTCAGTAGATGTTTTCCTTTTTACAGTAAGAACTATAGAATCCACAACCACCTCATTTTGTTTATATTTTACAGCTAGTTTATATGGCATTTGTACTATACGGACCGGGTTTGGCAATAGAACAAGGTAGGCAAGATATAAAATACCGCAGGACCCCCAGCGAACCCAGTGTTATTTCAGGCGTCCAAAATTAGGTACCAGTGCCTTTCGCATGACTGCATACGTTGTCTTGAGAATCTAACTGACAATATACCATGATATTTCTCAAAAATGCCGCGCAATTGTTCCACTCAAATATCTGTGAGCTATAGATATAGTGAGCTTAAATATCGCCTCCGAGAGTTTCTGAAATTTAGTTAATTGGTGTATTTTGTTGTATTTGTATTTTTAACATTGCAGTTGAAAAAAAATTAAAAAAAAATTAGCATTTAGCAAACAGAAAGATGCGAATTATTTAGACTTTCCAGACTTATGTTAAAATGTATGTAAAACAAAATAGCAAACATTGAAAACTTAGAAATTTACATCTTTTCATTGTTTTGACCTCTTTTTTAAACTTATCAGGTGACCTACCAACAGCCAGTTTAAGAGACCAAGGCATACGGAACAAGCATATTTTGCACACTGAACAAGCATACTTGCACACGGAACAAGCATAATTTTTGGCTAAATTAAAATTAACGCACTATTTATGCTCTCCAACTTCGAAGAATCAAGGACTTTCAACAAACATAGAGATAACGTAAATCTGACAGAAATCGTTTGGGAATTTTTACAGTATTAAAGAACCACTGACTCCCTCCCTGTTCCCCCTAGAAAATGTAACAAAAAAACATCTTTGTTTGACAGAATTCAAAATGGCGATAAAATGGCGGCTAATGGGGAAATCCTACACGTGTGAGTGTTTGATGGTAAACTTGGCCAACCTATTCGTAAATGGTGAATGAAAGGATATGAAGTAAATGCACATGAGACAAAGACTCTACAGATAAATTGTAAAAACAAGCAAAGGAATTCTATATATATATACATTAATGCAGTGATCTTTTTATCTTGAAGCAGAGGTTTCGAAATGTTGTTTTATTATTGTATTGCTTTAGTGCAATATGAAAAATAGTTTAGTTGTTATGAAATGGGAATGTCAAACCTGCCTTAGTTACCACCTGTATTTAGCGACCTCACTGTCTTATGTGACCAAGTTTTCTTAATCCCAATGTAGTGATCTTCAAATTGATTTAACTTGTATTAAGGCCATATCAAGTTAATTTGTAGATTCTCATCCACTGTAACAAAAAATCTGGGGTGGATGGGAGGATATTATTTTATTTTTTTACTGATTTTCACTGAAATTGATAGGAATTTAAAGAAAATTTCCGAATAATTGAAAAAAAAATGAGCGTAGAAAAAATGGGGCGGATGGGGGATGAGAATCTATTAATTAATATGATGTGGCCTAAGTGCCTCCGTTTTATTTGACTCTTTTCCAGAGTTCCTTTATGGGATGTCACATGAGACAGGTTAGACGGCGAATATCTTATTGTAAATTGGATCCAATAATCCAATACTACATGTACAAATGTTTTTTTTATACTTTTAGTGTCAGACTTCCCCATGTGGGCCTCAGTGTTATGCATATCTGCAGCATCAGTCCTGTACACCACTTTGGTAAGTTTATGTCAATTCGAAAATCGGTTTACGTACTTCATTCTTAAAGTACTAATTCAAGAAGATATATTGAAAACTAAGAGAGTATGCTGGGGTTACAAAGTTAAATTGCAATTTGAACACATTTTCCACCAAAATAAAACATATGTCGAATATGACGTTCTGTTTTCAAAACATCTATTTTGACAAAGACAAATATATCATAGAAAAAAGAAGGGAAACGGGGAATGTGTCAAAGAGACAACAATCCCAAGGGGAGTAACATACATATTTTGATTTAGATTTCGCTTAACTATGCCAATTGCAAGATTTATGCAGCTACCTCTTTGGTCATACATATCGCCGAGAAAAAATAGGATTAAAATCAACTTTTTGCCCCTTTTGCCTAAATTCTGCTCAGAAATAGAAAAGAAAAAGGGTTTCTGACCCACGAGGCGGTCCGGTATTTGATATAGGATTTGTACGAATGACATGGTTTACCGCAGAATGAATATAGTTGATGGTACATGTACAAAAAAAATTACAAGTCTCAAAAAATAATGATTTTGATGTTTCAAACTATCAAAATTTTACAAAATCAATTTTAATGTCTTTCATCTTCATATACCTGAAGTTTTCAGTTTTAAAAAAATGGTTGTCATAGATACATGAACGTTTTGGAGCAAATTTAGAGTCGATTTTAATTGGATGCCTTGAAGGAGTTGAAAAGGCATGCTTGAAATAATAAACTCCTTTAATGTAATCACCATGTTGCAATTTATAATCAAGTTTAATTCCATCTTAGATCATCTTTATTATCGATTCAAAATTTACATTGTGATAATATATACTTAGTGTAAACACATGACAATAAAGACACGTAGATTATCAAAACAAAGTGATTTTT
>MJUU01065828.1:19121-34960 GCA_002080025.1 Modiolus philippinarum
ACATTTATAAGATGAATGGAATGTTCTCTAATTGTCATGTACATTTACTGAAAAAAGTGGCTTTATTCATAAAGAAAATTTGTAATTTGTTATAAATTTAGTAATGTCTGTTCACTCTGCTATGTATTATATGTTATATGTTGTATACTTGTCCTCTTGTTACACAATTTGTGTCTGAGTGTTGTCTAATAAACTTGAAACTTGAAACTTGAGAAAAAAGGGGATTAAAATTAACTTCTTGCCCATTTTGCCTAAATTCTGCTCAGAAATAGAAAAGAAAAAGGGTTTCTGACCCCCGAACACACAATTTAGCTCAATATTGGGATTCGCAACTTCAATGCAATTTATTTTGAATGATTTATAAGTTTAAACTCTATTTTTTGTGTGTTTGTAATGTACTGAACAACTACTCTGACTTTTTTTACCCGGCCATTTACTGTTTTAGTATCAAATAAAACTGTCTTGCTTTTTATTACGGGCCGCCACGAGGCGGTCCGGTATTTGATATAGGATTTGTACGAATGACATGATTTACCGCAGAATGAATATAGTTGATGGTACATGTACAAAAAAAATACAAGTCTCAAAAAATAATGATTTTGATGTTTCAAACTATCAAAATTTTATAAAATCAATTTTAATGTCTTTCATCTTCATATACCTGAAGTTTTCAGTTTTAAAAAAAAATGGTTGTCATAGATACATGAATGTTTTGGAGCAAATTTAGAATCGATTTTAATTGGATGCCTTGAAGGAGTTGAAATGGCATGCTTGAAATAATAAACTCCTTTAATATAATCACCATGTTGCAATTTATAATCAAGATTAATTCCATCTTTGATCATCTTTATTATCGATTCAAAATTTACATTGTGATAATATATAAAGACACGTAGATTATCAAAGCAAAGTGATTTTTTTATCGTCTAACGGGTCTTTTTAATTTATAGCGTGAATTCGTTCCACACATTTCCCGCGGATTTATTCATAATCATATAAGCATTTGAGAGCAAGAATTTAATTGTGTGTTGTGTACAAGTTGTACTTTTGTACAAATTATAATTTGTAAAAAAAAAAATTGTACAAATCATAATTTGTATTTTCACTTTGTACAACTTGTACAAAATTAGGTTGTACAAATTATAATTTGTACAAAATTAACCCAAAAACCATTTACAACTTGTACAAATTTTACATCATTTGCTAAATTTATTTCAAATGATGAAATGAATGAAAAGAAGAAATTAATGAAAAAAATGTTTTATTTTAATATAATAGAGCACATGAGAAAATTTGACTAAATTATGTATTATTACTTTCTATTAATAAAAAGTATTATCAGAGCAAGTCATGAACCATGCCAAAAGAAATTACACACATGAACATAACATCATTTGTACAGTCCAACATCCATAGCTCCGACATCATTGGAAGGGACTTTATTTTAATTTAATTTTAATGAGAACTATTCATTAGTGATCATTAGTGACTACGCAGTCCACAATAACAGGACCTGCTTTTGTGCTATTAAATTTTAATCTCTAGTGTACAAACTGAAAATACAGATTTTTTAAAAATATTTCTGTATGAAAAGAAGCTTGTTGCAGCACATATTTGCACAGTCTCACAAAAAAAGAAAAAGCCGAAAGGAAATTCAGTCATGATTGTCACATGATCTTTGAAGTGGCGTTGTTGTGATACACAGAACTTTCAGGAATTATTTGAAAGCCATAGAAGTGAACATGGTTCTGTATTGCTCTGATAACAATAGTAATACACAAAGATTCATTATACAAAATTAAGTAAAATTTTCTGATGTGCTCTAGTATACATGTATTAAAATAAAACATAATTTCATTGATTCCATCATTTGCTAAACATATTTTCATTTATTTCATCATTTGAAATAAAATTTAATAAGTGGTGTAAGATTTGTACAAGTTGTAAGTGATTTTTTGGGTTAATTTTATACAAATTATAATTTGTACAACCTAATTTTGTACAAATTGTAATTTGTACAAAGTGAAAATACAAATTATAATTTGTACAAAATTTTTGTACAAATTATAAGTTGTACAAAATTACAACTTGTACACAACATATGCAACAAATGTCACAGGCAACAAGACATAAGACTTGCTTTTCCATCATGCACAGGCATTGACACTGTCAGCTTTTATGTTTTGTGATCTATTCTCACTTAAGAACATACATGTCCATTTTGTACACATTTTCTTCACAATTTAAATATTGCAAACTCCCATGAAAAATGCAAAACTTCTATATTTGGCGGCCTATAATTTGACGCTTGCGTCAATAATTTTCTCGTTTTTGTTCATATGTGTTGTCATTGTTTTAATGTATTGAAACATTTACTGCAACCCTCATGAGTTAGAAGCTTTCAATAAAGATTCAATTTTATTCCACTCTAGGGTGGACTAAAGGCTGTCATATGGACAGACGTATTTCAATGTCTGATAATGTTCACCGGTGTTGCAGCGATTTTAATCAAGGTANTTAAAATGTGTCTGGCTTGTCTGAACAGATTCAAGATTGGCATTCAACATTGGTATTATTATTTTTGACTGTATTTGTCAGCAATGGCCCAGGTGAGCGATATAGGCTCTTGAGAGCCTCTTGTTTTATCGTCTAACGGGTCTTTTTAATTTATAGCGTGAATTCGTTGCACACATTTCCCGCGGATTTATTCATGATCATATATAAGCGTTTGAGAGCAAGAATTTAATTGTACCCTTATATGTGTTGTGTGCAAGTTGTACTTTTGCACATATTATAATTTGTAAAAAAAATTTGTACAAATCATAATTTGTATTTTCACTTTGTACAAATTACAACTTGTACAAAATTAGGTTGTACAAATTATAATTTGTACAAAATTAACCCAAAAACCACTTACAACTTGTACAAATTTTACATCATTTGCTAAATTTATTTCAAATGATGAAATGAATGAAAATATGTTTACCAAATGAAGAAATTAATGAAAAAAAATGATTTATTTTAATATAATAGAGCACATGAGAAAATTTGACTAAATTATGTATTATTACTTTCTATTAATAAAAAGTATTATTAGAGCAAGTCATGAACCATGCCAAAAGAAATTACACACATGAACATAACATCATTTGTACATTCCAACATCCATAGCTCCGACAACATTGGAAGGGACTTTATTTTAATTTAATTTTAATGAGAACTATTCATTAGTGATCATTAGTGACTACGCAGTCCACAATAACAGGACCTGCTTTTGTGCTATTAAATTTTAATCTCTAGTGTACAAATTGAAAATACAGATTTTTTAAATATTTCTGTATGAAAAGAAGCGTGTTGCAGCACATATTTGCACAGTCTCACAAATAAAGAAAAAGCCGAAAGCCGAAAGTAAATTCAGTCATGATTGTCACATGATCTTTGAATTGGCGTTGTTGTGATAAACAGAGTTTTCAGGAATTATTAGAAAGCCATAGAAGTGAACATGGTTCTGTATTGCTCTGATAACAATATTAATACACAATGATTCATTATACAAAATTAAGTAAAATTATATGATGTGCTCTAGTATATTAAAATAAAACATAATTTCATTAATTCCATCATTTGCTAAACATATTTTCATTAATTTTATCATTTGAAATAAAATTTAATAAGTGGTGTAAGATTTGTACAAGTTGTAAGTGATTTTTGGGCTAATTTTATACAAATTATAATTTGTACAACCTAATTTTGTACAAATTGTAATTTGTACAAAGTGAAAATACAAATTATGATTTGTACAAAAATTTTGTACAAATTATAAGTTGTACAAAATTACAACTTGTACAAAAGATATGCAACAAATGTCACAGGCAACAAGACATAAGACTTGCTTTTCCATCATTCACAGGCATTGACACTGTCAGCTTTTTATCTTTTGTGATCTATTCTCACTTAAGAACATACATATCCATTTTGTACACATTTGCTTCACAATTTAAATATTGCAAACTCCCATGAAAAATGCAAAACTTCAATATTAGGCGGCCTATAATTTGACGCTTTCGTCAATAATTTTCTTGTTTTTGTTCATATGTGTTGTCATTGTTTTAATGTATTGAAACATTTACTGCAACCCTCATGAGTTATTAGAAGCTTTCAATAAAGATTCAATTTTATTCCACTCTAGGGTGGACTAAAGGCTGTCATATGGACAGACGTATTTCAATGTCTGATAATGTTCACCGGTGTTGCAGCGATTTTAATCAAGGTAATTATAATTATTAACAGATGTAGTACTTTAAAATTAAACCAAAATACTTTGGACAACGGAATTACGTTCGACTCCTGTAATTGCTAATGTTTTCTTCCTTCAACTATGCGAGAAGCTCATAGCTAAAAATTTAATGATAATGGTGAATGAAAGGATATTGAGTAAATGCACATGAGACAAATTCTATATATATATATACAAATGCAAAGTAAAAACAAGAAAAAGAACAACGCTATTATTGTTGATCTTCATCTCTTCACCACGAGGCCTTCAACAGTGAGCTTTGCGCATACCTCGTAACTCCAAGACGGCCTTGACTAATTGCCGAACATCGCTACATCCATGTCTTTGCTGGTCATGGATGCGGGATTGTCGCCAAACATTTTAATTAAACTGACAGAGTGCTCTTACAAGTAAAATACTCGTAATAATTATAATACAAGGCTTTCGAGTATACTGTTTCTCATTAGAAAAATTCTTATATTACACAAAAAATAAAATATTCAGCCGACGGTGGGACACATTTATCAATCAGCAAGGATGAATGATTTTATTTTGAATTGATTTCTTCAAATCAAATTTAGTTAATAGAAGTATGCCAAAACTAAATTTGTTATAATTTTTGTGACTTCAAGATGAAGACCAGCAATAAAAGTGTTGTTCCAGTGCTTGGTTAACCATGTGTTTGTAGAGACTATGTCTAATGTGCATCTACTCCATATCCTTTCATTCTTAATTAAAAGCATTTTGTAAGGTGAGCAATACAGGCTCCATTCCTGTGAGTGCTGATGTAAATATTAGTTGTTCGTAGTATTTTATGGCCTATTTTGTAAGTATTATTATGTTAACAGACTTTACAACTTACCTTAAATAAATTAAGGCCGTGATAAAAATGTCTAAGCTTCTCATCTCCTAATGTCCCGATGATTTAGTACCTTAACAATTTTTATATTATTTTTTTGTTTATATTTTTCATAGCAATTGAATTATGGGGAATTTTTAAAAAATGGCCTACGGAGAAATATTATTAACTAAAAATATACAATTATTACTCTTTCACAGTAACTTCGGTACTTTGTTTTTTATTACCACTGTGCCGATGCCTCGGCTGGTGGACTGTTTAGTGCCCCGAGAGTATTCAACATTCGGCTCTGGCCAGAACAGCGATTTTATTGAAAAAACTTGCAATATCTAAATTTAAGAAAATTTTGTTAAACCTAAGGAGTATCTCCCTCCCGCATAGCTCTGTACCTAAGCAGTATCTCCCTTCCGCATAGCTCTGTCCTTAGCTGATTTTGACGTTCCTTTTTAGGCCTTTTTGGTAATTTGTTCTCGATCAGATTTTACATATATTTCGGTTTATGGATTTCCAAATGTTAGACTTGTCTGACATGAAAATTTTACCTTGCGTTTTATAAAAAATTTACTGTTTTTATCAACATTCTAACCACTTAAAATTATTGAGGCTTCATTCCGTATATGGCACTCGGTAGATGACCTTGGTACTGGATTTGGCTTCCTATTTCGATATTTTTGGATATTAGTACTTTTTTGGATTATGGCTTTCCATATTATTTGATTTTAATGCTGCTGATGAGAGATCACTCCTTGAAACGCGTGTACAGCATAACGAAATTTACTGGTTTTTTATGCAAATTCGGTATTTTTTTGTATTTTGATTTGATCTGCACTGAAGAGACATTAGTTGACTAAAGTCACAGTAACTTCGGTACTTTGTTAGTTCTGTTAATATGACAAAAATATGGTCCAATTACATGATTATTGGATGTTTTATGATTTACTTGTGTGCTTCTATTTTTTTATCAAGGGCACAATTGCAGCAGGTGGCGCTACTGACGTCATACGGGAAACATCAAGGACGGGGCGGCTTGATTTCTTCAAGTAAATATATGCTGTAATACTTAAACTATTGTTTATAGTAAATGTTCTATATTAAAAACGAATCAGTTCAAAACTATTCACAGCAGCATCAAGTTTCAACCCAAATTAGGAAATGCATTAAATAAATAACACCTGGAAAATCTATTTTTGGTTTCAAATTTACTATGTTTATGGTTCAGTAATTCTAAAATCAGTAATCTTTATTTGTTGTACAAGTACAGTTTTTGTTCTTGTTTATAATCATAATTAAGAAGTGACACCCCAAAAGAATATCAAAAGACAACGGCAACACTGGAAACACAATAAAACAAAGATATAAGACATAAGATGAGTACAGCACACAAAAAGTAAAATGGAGACACACATAAAACAAAGACATAAGACATAAGATGAGTACAGCACACAAAAAGTAAAATGGAGACGCACATAAAACAAAGACATAAGACATAAGATGAGTACAGCACACAAAAAGGAAAAATGGAGACACACATAAAACAAAGACATAAGACATAAGATGAGTACAGCACACAAAAAGTAAAATGGAGACACACATAAAAGTAAAAGAAAAGCTTCTCCCAATTACAGCAAGGGTTTGAAAGTTTTAAGCAACATTTACGCGAGGGGTATCAAAGCATTTTATATTTTCCTTACACTTGTCCTAAAGAGACTTACACCATGTATTGTTGCGAGCCTAGAGGCCCTCGACCACATCAAAAACAGACTATAGCCTTTATCACGTACATTGTATTTCACGTCGTTTGGGATTTGATGTACCAAATGATACGATTTGATCTGTACCAACGGATAACCAGGAGCAATTATTATACCCCGCCACACGTAGTGGCGTGGTATTATGTGATACCCTCAGTCGTGTGTCCGTCCGTCCGTCTGTCCGTCTGTCCGTCCCCCAAAGGTTTCCGACTGATAACTTTCAAACGGAATAACATACAGTATTCAAACTTGGTATGTAGCATGTTCACCACAAAACTCAGGTCAAGTTCGAATATGGGTTCAGAGTTCCAAGGGGTTCTGGAGTTATGCCCCTTGATACTTCGAAATTTTGTGAAACTTGGCGGGGTATCATATAATCCACCATTACTATTTTTGTGATTTGGAATCAATCTAGTTTTAGACATGCATGGACAATTCAAGCTAATGTAACAAATATAGGACTTGAGAAAAGTTTCACAAAATTGGAATCAACTAGGTATATCACCAAACGAAAATCAAATCAGAAAGTCAACCGGATGTGTTACCACTGAAAAATTCTTTAGTTAAAATTCAAAAAAGGGATTTTCAAGTTGAAAACAGAAAAAAATGACTTAAAAAAGTATATAAATACAAATTCGAGTGCATAAATTGTTCCCGGAGGATACATTATGTACGAAAATATATGACGTTTCAAGCAAAAGTTTGAACATCATTATGGTTATCGGGAAACATTTTGGATTTTTAACGTCAATGTCGGTAATTACTTCACTGTTTCCATAAACGAGGGGAGTTTTAACCTCCATAACAACAGGGATAAACGCTCCATTTTTCGATCTCATCCATGATCAACTCCGGGTCGGTTCAGGTTTTGTAGGACGGTAAATTTGATTTGGAAGTTACGCCCCTCTGCTTTTCCAAAAATTACCAGAATGAAATAAATACAACTAACTTGTCAGTCAAATAAAAAATCCAGTGAGGGTTCATAATATCTTGTTTTATTTTATTTTGAGTAATTTTTTGACCAATTAAAAGGTCGTTTTGTCTTTTTGGCAAGGTATTCTGCATTTGCCGAAAAAAGTGATAAAATCGATTTCCCGCTGTTGCCGTCCGAGGATGGAGATAACTGCCAAAATAGCTAAATTACTGCATGGTCTCGGGTAACGAAATTGGGTATATAATGTAATACTTGTGAGACAGTGTTCAACCAGCATACTAGGCTCCTTGAGCTAGACGGCAGTATAGCGGCGGGAACCCCATCTTTCAAAATTACGTATTGTTTTTTTTTTCTTTCCTTTCAAGATTGTGGTCATGGAGTTAGTCTACCTGTGTTGAGTTTCATTCGTATATTTATTATACTATAGGAAAACGGGACAGATAAAGGGGAGGTTTGGGTACCCATAAACCGGTTTAACACTATCACTTGCTTTTGCTAGTGCCGGTACCAAGTCCGACTGTCCCGAGTTCTTTCGTTGTCTATACGTTTGTGTTTTGTCTTATTCGTTTTCTTCATGTGTAGTTCCATAGCAGATTATGGCATGTAAATATAATTTTCAGCTATTGTAGATGTTTTCTGTTATCCATTTTTTTACCTTTGGTATAAACAATAATTCTGATTTTTTTAGTTTTGATCCGGATCCTACAGTACGCCATACATTTTGGGGTTTGGTTGTTGGATCTACCATTCGTCTGCTAAACATGACATTTTCACAAGCAACTGTCCAGAGGATTTGTGCAGTAGAGAAACAAAAAGATGCGAACAGGTGTGTATGAAGTCAAAGTTTTGTCGCAATGCATTGTTTAACATGAAAAAATATGGAGGTTGTTCACATGAAAAAAGTCTCTTTATAGACCATTTGCCAATTCAAGTGGAGTTCCCGAATTTGACCCCGCGTTTTACAAACTTATGCAAAGGGAAGCAACTCTAGACCGAACAAACACGAGTGGTTTCCAAAATGTAATTTTCTCTTGACCTGTACAGTTTTCGAACTATATCTTTGATTAACTGTATCAAAATAATATGAACTCTTTTGTGTCTATATGTTTTGTTTTATATCTCAAAAGATTTCATATGCCAGAATGCTGATTTATAAGAGTTTCTTCGATAAATGTGACGACTTGTATGGTGTAACGTGATCTTGATTTAGTGAAAATTGTAAAGAAAGAAAACAAAGCCGGTAATTGGCAAATCAACTATTACAATGTAAAACTAAATAAAGGAACAACGCTTTTATTGTTGTTCTTCATTTTGAAGTTACCGTGAGTATGTTTATTGCTTTCAATATTGCAACTATTATCACGTAGATTGAACAGTATTTTAAAACGCATTTTGTAGGTATTCTACCTAAATATGCGTACTGGCAATTCTTTGGCATTTTCACATTATTACACCGATTTCCAGTTGTTCAATTCCGGAAAATTTCCGGATATTAGAATTCATTGACCTTGGGGTCAAACAGAGAAGGAAACGTCTGCTGTGTATTGGGAGTAAAGGGAATAAATTCTGTATATGACAATGCTTGATCCATAACAAGTCAGCATTCGCTAGACGTGCCATTAATCCTCATTTTTATGAAGGAAGAATATATCCAACGAACTTAATTCACCCCAAGAAACAAAATACAAAAAATCCACTATCAAGTACATCTGACATCGGCAACCAGTTTCCAGTACATCCGTAGTAAAAATGATGGTGAAGACGAAACTGGAAATGTGTGTATTGCATCAATCTAAGTATTTTGCTTTTATGAAAATAACTTGTTGGAACATAACCAAAAAAATACAGGGATATGGAGAAAAAGTGTCAACAAATACATGGTAAAACCAATTAATGGGACAACGCTTTTATTGTTGTTCTTCATCTTAAAATTACCATCAGGCCTTCAACAATGAACTATGCTCACACTTTAAATGAATACAAGACGGTCCCTAGCATAGGTTTGAGCGGAATTCATTGCAAAATGTTGAACAACGCTACACCCAAGTCTTTATTACTCCATGGATTTGAAATCGTCAAAAAGCTTGAAATTAACTGGCATAGTGCTCTTTCAATCCTGTCATCCTATGTCCGACAAAAAGACTACGGACTTAGAAGGCGAAATATAAACAACGACAGGATACTAATCGAGGCAATTGCAAGTATTTTTACTAACAAAATCTTGAGATGTGGGCAATATTAACAGGTGTTTGAAAAACTTTTTTCAAATTACAAAAGCAGGAAAATGCCAAAATTTGAAAGTATGATAGAATATCCATATGAAAAAATATTTCAATAACTTGAATATATATAGAGCATGTATCTCTTACACTGGGTGCTTTCTAAGTGACTTCTTAACTTATTATTATTACATGACTATATAAATATACAAGATTCTGATTGGATAAATAAGTACTTCGCTTTCCCTTTCAAAATGTGATGATCACCGCGCAATTTTGCACGTGAGGTTAACATCACTGTTAAACACCTCAGCGTGTATCCATAAATAGTAACAGGGAAAATCCTAGTTTTTAATGTGATGATAGCACGTGAGGTTAACATCACTTTTTAACACTTCAGCGTGTACCCATATATAGAAACAGGGAAAATACATTTCGGCCCAAAACAAAAAAAGCGTCAAGACTAAACTGTTGAAAGAAGGAAAAGCAAAATTAAAACGTAAAACGGTAAACAACTATTCATATAATAAAACAATTAATGACTTTCGATTTCGGTTAAAACCACAATTTAACAACCCTCGAGATCCGATAATTACCTCGGCCGTAAACGGCCTCGGTAATAATCACATCTCTTGGGTTGTTAAATTGTGGTATTAACCTCATCAAAAGTCATTAATTGTATATTATACCCCCCCCCCCTATTTAGCGGGCGGTATATAGTGATCATGGTGTCAGTTATTCCGTCCGTTCGTCCGCTCGTTATTCCGATCGCCAAAGGGGTACTCATTTTGTGGAGACAACTCCTCCTAGACTACTTGGTGAAATTTAATGAAACTTTCACAGAATGTTCATTACACCTTGCTATTGTGTACCATCTATTGATTTGGTCTTTTTAGGGGGAGCGGGTGTATATATTTTGTGAGCTTTGCTCAGTTTTTCTGGTTATATTTACATGATTTCCCCTTTTTACCTTTGCAGAATGTTATTCATAGCAGGACCAGCATTTTTATTGACATTATCATTAGCCTGTAGTGAAGGACTTGTCGCTTATGGTTATTATGCATTGAAAGGTTGTGATCCAGTGGCCTCTAAACAAATAAAAAAAGCTGACCAGGTATTCAAATTTAAATTAATTAATATACGAAAAATTTGTAATATCCTCAGTATAGCCTGTACGTCCTGTTGCATTCGGGAAATTCAGTGTGTCAATCGTTACCACTCGGCCCTTTTCCGGATATTTAACTTCGTACGCATTGATGTAGAGATTTCAAAGTACGCAAAATAAAGGTATTCTAATAGCACTAAGACGAGCAAAAACTTATTTCTTGGTAATGTATTCACCGGACATCAGATCGTACCATGAGTCATATTACAATCGCCACGTTGCAATAACGAACTGTATATTTGAAGAAAGAGCAGGATATCTGGAGCCTATATTCTCAAGTTTGTTAAATTGGAATCTTGTACTTAAAATTGTAAAACTGACTCGAACTTTATAAGCTCGTAAAGTAAGTTCCGGCCAACAGTTCAATAAAGTTCTTACTTTATGCACATCGGGTTAATTTTTCAGTATAGAGGAAATGACCGAGTGCCCACGAATGTTTAGTGTCCATAAATATTGCCCAGAAGTTCCATTTTCAAGAAAATACATCACGTTCCAAGCAAAAATACGAAATTCATTATCCACAGCTATCATGTTGTGAGGAAACATTTTTTAATAGGTCAAATAAGTGTTGTTCAATTTTGAAACCTCACTGTGAATAAATAACTCCTTGAATTAGCATTTTGTACGAATCTATGTGACAATTGAAACAAAATATGAAAGTCAATTTTCGTCTATATTTTGGTGTCACATGACGAGACATGCGTACAATATAACTATCCGAATATTTCTGAAAAATACAAAATTAACTAATTATACATTGAAATGAGAGATGGCAACTTCCAAATGAAAACTTTAGAATTTTTTTAATCTAAGAAGTGTCTCGCTCGTGCATAGCTCTGCTTCTTTTGATTTAGATCCTATTAGTTATACAATGTATGGTCTCGATCAGCTTTTACACATATACATGTACTTAATGAATTAAAGGACCTTTTACGGGACGCCAGGATTAGCCATTTTATTCAGCGGGAATTCGGGATGGACTCTTCAAGGGATCCGGATTGAAAAAATTATTTTCTCGAGAATTCGGGATTTTAAAGTTATTTTCTCTGGATTCCGGGATAAGACCCCCTCCTATCCACCCTCATACCAGTATCGGTTTATAATCTTGATTTAAACTGCACCGAAGAGACAGAATAGTAAAAATGGCCTTATGCAGATATCAAATTTACAGTAAGTTCAAGATATAAAAAAATACCTAGAGACCAGAGATTTTGTATAAGCTGTAAACAAAAATGAGATGATGAATATCACTTTTTCTACATTGTCCTATAAATAATCATCTACGTAACGAACTAGAATTTAATTTAGATTTTGACCTAAAAACTGGATCAGACATAAGAAATTTAAAAACAATTCTGAATCCGTCAACACCTTCTGATATTAAAGCAGTTGCTTCTTTCATAAAGAGGTCATTAGAACTGAGGGGAGAAGGTAAAGCTTTACTGTTTTAATATAAAAAAAACTGAAAGTTTGAAATGTTTTAAAGATATGATTTTTAGCTCACCTGGCTATGCCAGGTTGAGCTTTTGCCATCACTTGGCGTCCGGCGTCCGTCGTCCGTCCGTCCGTCCGTCGTAAACTTTTCTTCAAAAATCTTCTCCTCTGAAACCACTGGGCCAATTTAATCCAAACTTGGGCTGGGTTATCACCAGGGTATGTAGTTTAAAAAATGTGTTCGGTTAGTCCGAGGACCGAACAACATGGCCGCTGTTACTAAAAATAGAACATAGGGGTAAAATGCTGTTTTTGGCAAATAACTTCAAAACCGTTGCAGATATCAAAAATCTGACATGTTGTAGAATTGTTCAAAATGACGAGATCTATCTGCCCTGCAATTTTGAAGAAAATTGGAATAACCGTCTCAGAGTGATAGCCCTTTTTCCGTAAAATTTTCAAAATTTATCCATTTTTTATTTTTTATTTCAAAAACTGTAACAGATAGAGGTGAAGTGTAAATTTGAAAAATGTTCAGCATATCAAGATCTACATACTCTGAAATTTTGAAGAAAATCCAACTGCCTGTGTTGTAGTTATTGACCTTTTTCACCAAAAAAAAAATTCAATGCTATATGGTTATGGGTTATTTCCCTTTAAATTCTGCTTTCAAATCTTCTTTGGTTTACTTTTCTCTCTTGAGTTTTAGAGAAATTCCCTGCTATCACTTTATTATTTGCTACATAATCATGAGCAAAAAAGTGTTTTTGTACAAAGTTTTACATTTTTTTGCAAATATACTTTCACAAACTATACTTATTTCACAATTTAATAATAATTGTATATAATTTTATATTGTTTTCTTTAGTTCTGTTTGCTTGCCCATAATGTAAGTATCTGTCCCAGTTAATATTGAAGTGGCATATAAGCTTCAATGCATATATAATTTTGTAGCTGGCTGCATGGCTATGCCATGGAGATCTTCTTGCCGTCAGTGGTCTGTCCATTGTAAACTTTTCATTTAAACATCTTCTTCTCTGAAACCACTGGTCCAATTGGAACCAAACTTGGGCACAATGGTCCTTAGGTGGCCCTATTAAAAAATGTTTGGAAAGTCTGTATCATATCCAAGATGGCCGCCAGCAGGGAACACATTTTAACATTGGACCCTAAGGGAAAGCATTCAAAGATCTTCTCTGAAACTACTGCGCCTATTAGAAACAAACTTGCTCACAATAGTCCATCGGTGGTCCCCTTTGAACATTTTGTCCGGCAAGTCTGCACGTCATCCAAGATGGCCGCCAGTGGGAACTTGGTCCAAAATTGGACAATATTGCAAAAATCTTCTCCTCTTAAAATACTGGGCTAATTGGAACCAAACTAAGTCACAATGGTCCATAGGTGGCCCCTTTTAAAAATGTGTTCAGCAAGTCCACATCATATATCCTAGATGGCCGCCAGGAGGGAACATGTTTTTAACATTGGACCCTATAGGGGAACATATTCAAAGATCTTCTCCTCTGAAAGTACATGGCCAATTGGAATCATACTTAGTGACAATGGTCCTTACTTGGTCCCCTTCATAAAATGTGTCTGGATGTCCGCATAGCATCCAAGATGGCAGTCAGCGGGGAACATTGTTTAACCTTGGACCCCATGGGAAATCATTTAAAGATCTCCTCTGAAAATACTATGCCAATTGGAACCAAAGTGAGGCACAATGATCCTTACATGGTTTTCTTCAAGAAAGGTGACAGTTAGTCTACGCCTCATCAAAAATAGCTGCCAGTGGGGAACATAGTTTAATTTTGGATTATAAAACATCAGTACACTTCAAAATGAGACCCTTAAACATTAATAAACGTCAGCAAACTTCAAAATGAGACCCTTAAACATTAATAAACAAATTTGAAAATGAGAACCTTAAACGTTGTGATTATTTTGACTTATTGTGTCAGCCATGACCCAGGTGAGCGATACAGGCTCATGAGAGCCTCTTGTTGTATGTTTCATGCGATTTGTGTTGTGTTCTTTTTGTACTGTATTGCTATGACTCTAAAGAGTCTTTTGTCTGCAAATAAAGATTTCAAAGGTATTTTGCTTTTTTTATAAAACCACTGGTCCGATGCCTCTGTTGATGGACTGTTAGTTTCCGAGTGTGTTCACCAACCCAGTTGTCAGAACATCGTCGCTGACCCAAAAACAGATTATTTTCTTCTTTTTTTTGTAAACTTGCAAAATCAAAATCTTAGAGAAAATTTTGTGTAAACCTAAGAAGTATCTTCATCATGCATTGCTTTGCCGTTAGCTGATTTTGGCTTCACATTTACACTCTTTTGGTTATTTGCTTTCTGACAACTTTTTGTCGGTTTTATGGTCTTCCAAAAGATCCACTGATGAGACATATGTTGTCAAAATGGCCATTTGAGGAAATTAAATATACACTAGATGCTGTATTTTGTACCACTGAGCCGATGTCTCGGTCCGGTGTCTCGGCTGATGGGCTGTTAGTCCCCTAAAGTATTCTCCGACTCAGTGGTCAGTAATTCCGTCCTGACCCAAAAACAGATTTTATTTGGAAATTGCAATAAATAAATAGAAGAATTCATCATAATATAACTTGTGACAGATAAAAGATAACAACAAAAGTGAACCTTGATGCTAAATATTAGATAGTGGAAAGAAAGAGACTAAGCTGAACAAAATTGTGGACAATGGGAGACAACTCTCGTTGTCCCTAATTGATTTCGACGTCTTTCACTCTTCATATAGTGTGTTTAATGATACTTGCCGCATGTGGGCGATTTTTGTTTTGCAATTTTTTCTTTAAGTATTAGTTTATTTTTTCTCTAACCACCTTTGGGATTTTGGTGCTTTCACCATTATTGTGTTATATTTCTAACAGATAAAGCACCTTTCGCCAAACAATACTTAGTCGTTGTCTCTTAAAAAGTATTCAACGAAAAATTCTAAAATAAACGAGTACAGGTCAAAACGCATCTCAGTTTCACAATGTGTCATACATGACGCGTTCCTTCGTTGTCTGCGAATAGCTTTATTCATTTGTTAATGTCACAATCTACATGTATCTTTATATGACAATAAATATTTGATTTGATTTGATTTATAATCTCAATCCTGACTTTCCAGTGGACGCTGCTTTAAATTTGACGTCAGTAGAATGAAATACAAAGGCGCAAA
>MJUU01065828.1:35132-49992 GCA_002080025.1 Modiolus philippinarum
AAACAATACTGAGTCGTTGTCTCTTAAAAAGTATTCAACGAAAAATTCTAAAATAAACGAATACAGGTCAAAACGCATCTCAGTTTCACAATGTGTCATACATGACGCGTTCCTTCGTTGTTAAACCAATGTCTGCGAATAGCTTTATTCATTTGTTAATGTCACAAACTACATGTATGTTTATATGACAATAAATATTTGATTTGATTTGATTTACAATCTCAACCCTGACTTCCCAGTAGACGCTGCTTTAAATTTGACGTCAGTAGAATGAAATACAAAGGCGCCAAAGTAATCGTAATGATTAATCGTAATCGTAATGAAACATTCATTATAGAAACGAATATTATGTGTGTGTGTGTGTGTGTGTGTGGGGGGGGTTAATCTGTGATATTAGTTTGGAGTTTTGTGTGTGTGTTTCACAGAACTGGTATTTCTTTTTTTTATTTTGCGTTGTATAAGGGGATTTCGACTTCAATATGCAATGTTATATTTGAAGGCGAGCGATTTTGAGAATTGGGATCCATTTTTACGTAGTTGTATTTGTATATTACTTCAAATAAGCAACAAAATCTCATTAACAATTACACTTTGTTACTTTATATCCTTACAGATATTACCATTCATGGTATTTGAAATCTTCAGAGAAACTCCAGGTATAGCTGGATTGTTTATGGCAGCCGTATTTAGTGCTTCTCTCAGGTATTCTTAGTTTAAGGATGTTCGTTCGTCAATTGACGAGTTTCGATATTCCGGAGTTATCTCCCGTCCAAGAGGAGATAACCGTGATTTCCGTGATAGAACGGAAAATGTAGTAAAGGAAAATATTTAGCATAACACATTCAAAAGTTGTTTTATGTGATTTGTGATACACTGTTCATTACATACTTATGACAGTCTTTAGGCTTGTGAAGTTGATCACAGTCTTTAGGCATGTGAAGTTGATCAAAGGGCCGTAAAATCATAAACTAACTATAACTTGTTGATAGTGATGAGAGTGTTATGCCTCGGTTCATATGTATCAAAATAAATAGATTTCAAATATGTTGTTTTTGTTAGAAAACTGAAAAGGGACTTATTTAAGAGAAAAAAATCTATGTTGCTGATGTCGTATTTGAGATATAAGCGTCTGGAAACTTGGCAGGGGAAACTTGACCTAATTTTTCGAAGGTTTTACATGAAATTTTGTGAGAATGCTGCCAAAGATGAATAAAACATAGGATTCGTGGGCAAAAAGTTATAATGCTTTTGAATGAAAAAAAACCTTGAGAAGTCAGAAAATCTTTAAAAAATACAAAACGTGACCAACGAACTTCTCTAAGTTGTCTTACTGTAAAGGGCCTGCTCCTCTCGTCATGTGACAAAAGGAATTCACGATAAAATTGATACTCGAAAACATTTCCCGCCAAACCTTGTCGTTCAAAACTATAACGTCATATATTTCTTGTGAAAAAAAATGAAATGTCGGGGTATAGAGACCATTGTTTTGCAGTATTTCATGTGAAGCAGACATAGTGCTGAATAAACTTATATCAAAATATTAGAATATAAATAATGGCTTCTAATTCAAAAACGAGACGAAAACAGATTAATTAATTTCCGCTTTAAAAAGATAATCAAATCTTAGGTTGCTCACTCATCACATTTTAGAATTGTGTCAATTTTTGGAACCCCTGTGGTTTTCGATCTCCAGTTAAATGGCTTTAAGAATTTTGCACACTAACCCCCACTTTTTAATGCATGAATGTCTTCATAGGTCAAATTAAGACACGTGATAAGTTTTCATAAAATTCTCGATACAACTTCCTAGCTTTAAGACAAAAAATAGGATGATGTTAAGATAAAGGAAAGGAAGAGAAATCCATTTCTCGCAACATTTTAAATGTTTTCTATATATAAACCATAAAAGCACACGAACATTTATATTTCTTTTTACTACATGTATTTTATTTAGTCTACAATGCTTAATCAATTGAAATAAGTTTCAAGAAATCCTTGATATAAACAATTGCAGTAGCGAGCCCCCTTAACTTTATTTTGTTAAACAAATTAAGCCATCGACAGCCATTCTTGCTTAAGCACTATATTGAAAACTGTTAACTATAAATCAACATGAAATGGATAGTCAGTGTGGATATAAGCAACTCAAACATTTGATTTTTTATAAACTTATAAACAGAGCAAAGTATGACACAAATCAATACCTATGATGAAGAAAGGGATAGTAATTGCTGATGTCACTAATTACTTTCCTACTTGAATAATGCTTTGAACATAGTTTAATCTTAGCATAATGTTACTTAAATTTATATCTTAATTCCAGTATACCAGTTTAAATTAATATCCTGCAGTCTAGTAAATTCATTAGACGTTGGTTGGTCAAAAGACGCCACGTGCCGACCGTGTATATTCCATATCGGGGGACTGATTTATATACGGTATGCAGCATCATCGTACGTTGTCCAGCTAGTATTTTGACAATGTACTGGACTTTCGACAGGATATAAACAATACACAGTATGTAAGTGACCTAATGTGGTATAGTATCTTCATGGTCAGTAAATTGAATATTGGGTTCGACCTACGCTCTCGCCCAATATAAAATTTACTGACCGTGTATATACCATATTAGCTCACTTACAGACTGTGTGATCTATATTATTGCATATCAGTAAAAAAAATCTGGAATTCTATTGGCGTTAAACCAATCACATGACATTCTCTATCTTGCGGTATTGATGCCATTCGGTCCAAAACAATCTGGTATGGACCGATAGCTGCAGTCAATACCAGATATGTACCGGTAGTTGCAGTCAATACCAGATATGGACCGGTAGTTGCAGTCAATACCAGATATTGACCGATCGTTTGAATTATGACGTCAATTTCAAAAGAATTTAGTTTAACAACGTTAAAAGTGTTCACTGGAATACTAGTTAACTGGTGATTACAAAGGTGAAATATTTTAACTTAGATATATATTTATGAGAAAAAATAATTACATGGATTGCAGTTTTTCATTTTACAAATAAATAAAATAGAAAAAACGTTACGCTTTTAAACACCCTCAAACGGAAAAATAAAAAAGGAATAACAAATAATGTTATTTATTCGGTTTATTCAGTGCAATAAACACAATTATAGCAACTGATGAACTGGTGTATACGGCAATATCGTAAACAGACTGCCATCGAGGCCTTGGTATGGACCAGAGAAATGATATTCCCGCGCCTTCGGCTTCAGCCATATCATTCCTCTGGTCCATACCATGGCTCTCGGGCAGTCTATGTATTACGATATTGCCGTATACATCAGTTACTATTATATAAATATTAGTGTAATTCATATTATTTTTCCTGAATAGTACACTGTCATCCCTATTGAGTGGAATGGCAGCCATGACAGAAGAAGATATTCTCAGGAAATTATTCAAGAATATGTCAGATTATCAGGCTACTATTGCTGCCAAAATAAGTGGTAAAATTATTATTGAATTATCAAGCTACTATAGCAGTTAGAATTTATGTTATTAATGTTAGTGAATATCAAGGTACTAAAGCTGCTAAAAAAGTGTAATAAATATAAGTGGTATGACTATTAGTGCATTATCAAGCTACTTTAGCTGCTAAAATAAGTATTATAATTCTGAGCAAATTGTCAAACAACTATGGCTGCTATAATAAGTGGTTTAACTATGAGTGAATTATCAAGCTACTATAGCTGCTAAAATAAGTGGTAATTAATGAATTATAAAGCTACAACAGCTGCTAAAATAAAACAACGGTAGTATAATACCTAAGGAACAAAGGAGCAGTATTTACAAATATTGAGGTCCAAACACATGGTCAAAGGACACAGAAAACAATGAGGTTAGACGGATACAAAACACAGAAACAAAAATCACAACATTCAAAACCAAGGCACTCACAATGTGAATTTCCGTGAAACTGAGAATGACATCAGGTGCTCCGAAAGGGTAAGCATCTCCTGATCTGTTAATAAGTGGTATAACTATAAGGGAATTATCAAGCTATGATAGCTGCTGAAATAAATTTATTAATTCATAAATTAACTAATAGGGAATTATATCAAGCTACTATTGCTGCTACAATAAGTAGTATATCTATAAAAGTATTGTCAGGCTACTATAGCTGCTAAAATAAGAGGTATAAGTATTTTAGCATCAAGCTACAATAGCTGATAAAATAAGTAGCATAACTAATAGTGGATTTTTAAATTGCTATAGCTGTTTAGATGAGTAGTATAAATATAAGTGAATTATCAAGCTACCATTGGTACTAAAATAAGTGGTATTAACAAGTTACTAGTTGCTAAAATAAGTGGTTTAAATATAAGTGAACTACAAAGCTACTTTAGCTGCTAAACTAATTGTTTTGGCAATGAATTAATTTTAAAATACTTTAGCTGCTTAAATAAGAGTTGAAACTAATAGTGAATTATCAAGCTACTCAAGCTGCTAAAATATTCGACCATTATCAAACTACTATAGCTGCTAAAATAAGCGGTATAACTACGAGTGAATTATCAAGGTACTATAGCTGCTTTAATAAGTCGTAAAACTAATAGTGAATTATCAAGCTACTCAGGCTAATGAAGTAAGTTGTATAACAATGAATTAATTTTCAAACTATTATGGCTGCTAGCAGTGGTATGACTACGAATGAATTATCAATGACACTGCTATCATAACTTCTTACTGTACTGCAAAAGTGATAGCTGATCAATTTATATTTCAGTTGTGTTCTTTGGTTGTGTGGCAGTTGGATTCACTTACTTTTTTGCCAATGTCAAAGGTATTATATCTCAGGTAATAATTATTATGTGCGGAATGAGTCTACATTTTATATTATCCGAATTGTCAGTCATACAGCAGGTGTCTCGTACACAATATCATAGTAACATGCCCTTATACTAGTAATGCATGAGTTATTCTTTTTAGGCCAGTTATATTCTCATCCCCGCCCGACATACCCAAATTTTTCGCCCTATTTATTTTAAGTTTGTTTAACTGTTTTATTCATGGAAAAGTTGTGCAGAATAGCATAAGCTCTGAGCTTGTTTCTGAATCCTAATTATTATATTTGTATTGTGTTTATATTTTATGCAATTTCTCAATAAAATATAGTTTATACTAAGAAAATCCGTTTGAATCTAATCATTGCCTATGATAAATCACTATAAATTCCATTATTGCCTTGATTTATTTAATCCTGAAAAATATAAATTTATGATTGTTAGTAATTTTGTCCCATGATAGAAACATTCATTACGCTATTATGTGTTTATCTCTTTATCTCCCTTGGTATATATATAAACTGTTTAAATGACAAAATATTTTATTTGAAACAAACCTTACTGGAGTGCTTTTGTTGTCAGAAATTTCGCACCAAAGCCTAATGGTGACTCCAGCAAGACGAACAACAATAAAAGCGTGGTTCCGTTGCTTGGTTCTAGCATGTATTTGTAGAGACTTTGTCGCATGTGCATTTACTCGGTATTCTTTCAATGTACATTTTATATCCTAATTACAGCTCAGTACGAGTTTTACGTCAGCAGTTAGCGGACCAATGACAGGATTATTTCTGTTTTCTGTATTTTACCCTTGGGCTACAAAACGAGTAAGTTGAAGTTTAATATGCATTTACGACTACACATACAAAAAAAAGGAAAAACATCTTAATTTTGTTGTGTGAACAGTTTTGAGGCGCATGAAAGGAGAATGTTGCTATTTTATAATCAGTTTCATGATTTAAATTTTGTGAAATTAAACTAAGAAATACCTTGGTTCCGGCAAGTTTTAGTTCAGTCGACTTCCATTTCAACATAAGATCTCATCAATGTAGATAAAATATTTTATTATATAGATTGCGGTGAAAGATTGAACTTTCTCAGTGAAATAAAAGTGATAATTAACTGTGAAATTATTTTCCATAATTTCACTCTAGGAAGTGACGTCACAATGGACGTTGTCAACGTTGTTGTTAAGTAAACGTCGCAGCGGATTAACATAGAAAACGTAGTTCATGCAATAAATCTTAAATTAAACCGTTATATATCTGAGAAGATCTATATAATAAAAACAATAACTAATCCCAGATTCTGATTATCGAAAATATTCAACTCATGATCGAAAAAACGCTGTAATTCACTCATGCGATATTTTGCGATAATCAGAATCTCGGATTAGTTATAGTATAAACATTTTGGTGACCTAAGTCAATACTTATGTAAGAGCTGCTAGAGATCAACAAAGTAATGTTAAACTCAGACACAAAACATAGGTTGGCATGAGATACTGTGGATTCATTTATTTTCGTGGATACCAATTTTCGTGGTTTAGCAAAAATCGACTGTTTCGAGGATACTAAAATTCGTGCTTTCACAATTTTCTAGTAATAAAGTCATGTAAAATATTCAATTCGTTGGATACTTAAATTCTTGGATTGACAATACCCACGAAAACCACGAAAATTGGTATCCAACGAAATATAATGAATCCATAGTAGATTCTCTTTTTTTCAAATTTCTTAATTAAGATATTTTACCTTTTCTCAATCGGTGCTTCTTTTAACCCAATGGTTATATAGTGCCACAATTTGTGATAATCAGATTAAGAGACTATATCGCTTTTAGTGCATTTAATTGTAATAATTAATTACAAAAAGTAACAAGAAAAAGCCCGTAAAGTAGCAAAAGGCAAAAGCATATATAATAACTAAATACCGAAGTTCCTGTGAATTTTGATTCTGCATATGCACATTTCGACAACTTAAGTCTCTTCAGTGCAGATAAAATCTACACATTTGGAAGACCATAAAGTCAAAGACGTAAGGAGGTCACAAAGGTGTTTCCGAATTCCTGCCAATATTTTTCACTTTTCCCATTTCAAGAGGGTCTAATTGAGGTCTAAGCGTGACAAGGGATCGACCGTTTTTCTGTAAGCGTGACTCGTGAAAGTCAAATTATTGTGCGTGAAAACGGGAAACGAAGTAGTGCGGGATACGTGAAATTAGATAAAAATGGTTCGGGAATTCGTGAAAATGATAATTTTACTAAGCGGGAATTTCAGTTTTTTGTTATCAAAAACTTCATGTATGTACGATTTACAATGAGTGACGTTCTGCAAGATACCTTTTGATCTTCAACTGGATCCTATTGTTTTGTATCGGAAAATATATATGTTACAGTCATTTTCTTAAATTATTCATTTTTTCCGTTTCAGGCATTTTGTAAAATACCTGTAGTTTTTTCTAGGCATTTTATTAAATGCCTGAAAATTTTAGTCTTTTTATAGATTACCTAAAATTCATAGGCATTTTGTAAAATGCCTAAAATTTTCAGTCATTTAACAAATTGCCTAGTTTTAGAAAATGGCTGTAAGATATATAAATCGACGGAATATTGGATGGCCAGTACTCAAATCCATGAAGATGTGAGAAGTATTTTTGGAACCTGCTCGTACTACCGCATGGATGTGAAAGGCTTTTTTAGCCAAACTCCTTCATAAGTTGACAGAATAGGGTGAAAATATTTAATGTCACGAGAGTGTCAGGTGGCAAAGTTAAAAAGTGTCTTGTGTAGGCTCAAATTTTCGGATACCCATGGATACCAGAGAAACGTAAATATCAGACACCGAAGCCAGCTCCTTTGGAATACGATCTGATTTATCTGAAATACAAGACGACAAAGAGATCATGACAGCTAATTTTAGTACAAACATGCCGGAATACACACGAACGCAGTGAAACCAAGAGTATCATCAGAACACCTGATGATACCCTCGGTTTTCAGTGAGAGTTCACACTGTCTGTGCTTTTGTTTTCTGTGTTATCATCCTGTTATTTTTTGTTTTGTCTTCGTTGATTGTTTGTGGCACAGATTCATCCGTGTAATTGTCTAAATACAAAAAGAGATGTTGGTGCTTCAGTTGGTGCTGTTTGAGGGTTAGAGAAGTAACAAGCACATGCCAACAAATTTTTGGTATTGTGTGATCAAAGACTCGAATGATGGCACATTTTCTTGATCATTTTAAATAAATTTACAGGACAATAAATATAACAAAGTTTGAAACAATTTATCACAATTGACCTCAGGCGGCTGTAATAACACTCTGGTCATTGTAAACTTCTAATTGGCGTGACGCTATGCATGAAATCATAGAATGTCCATTTTCCCTCGAATTTTCGGCATGCCCTGGATTTGAATCGGTTTATCTACGGGTTAGAAAATGACAATAACCAATGAGCCACCCAACAGATATTTCAACATCATATTTTAACTGGCTGTGTGACGGGTGCCATGCGTGGAGCAGATCATCCTTATCCTTCCGAAGCACCTGATGATACCTCAGTTTTAATGGGGTTCACACTGCTAGTGCTTTAGTTTTGTGGCGTTCTTGTTCATTTTTGTTCATTTGTTTTGTCTTTGTCATACTGTTTCAGTTCGTGTTGACTGTGAATTGCCGTGATTTTGGATTTATGATTTTAGAATTCCCCTTTTCTCGTTCTTGCTTCGGTATTCGTTTAACGATGTATTATGACGTAACTCGTCGTGAATTACTTGCAATAGCGTCTGCTATAAAGCATTTTCAGATGAAGTGTCGTTCCTTGTTAGGATAGATCACGGTGCCCTTGACTGGCTTTAAAATTTCAAGAACCCTGTCTGCAAGGTTTAATATCAGCATACAAGGTGTAAACACTTGATTCACTCAGAATAAAAAGAAGTCTAAAATTGTAAAAATTCATGCACTGAAACTTTGTATGCTAATAGGTTTGATGGCTTCAGAATCGGCTTTCCAATTATGTTCATCGTGTCTGAGTTTTGTCCAAAATGATCGACAGCTAGGTATTTAGTTTAATATTAATTTCAAATGCAAATACATGCAAAGTCTTCTCTTCTTAGCGTTAGTTGCTTACTTGGCTTACACAATCAAAATAACATTTCATCTGGGAAAAAACGTATCACTGTTTACATGTTACTCTATTTTCTAAATAGTGAATAAGCGTGATCTGGAAAAACACAAAAATGATAAGCGGGATACGGGAATTTTACAAAACGTTAAGCGGGATCAGAACCCCCAATGCCTTTCAAGGGAAGAAAAAAAACATATCCCGAAATGCCGCCAATATGATTTCACCTTTCAGGGATCCATAGAAGATACCAAAGGCATCAGGTTACAGATTTTGTTTAGAAAAAATATTGAAATAAAATGTTACCATGCAAAATAGATTGTTAGTGTGTTATGAAACAACGGCAGTAGAATACCGAAGGAACATCTTTTAAATAGAGCATTTCTCAAAATACTCGACAGAATGAGGCAGGGATTAAATAATTTCTTGTTGATGATAACCCGTGTAAAGGCCTTAGCCGTGTAATGTGAAACGTACTTCGGTATAACATTGTAGAAAGCATTTAATTTGTTTAATTATCGAGACTCTCGACAATTTCAAATCTGAATATTCAAGTAACATTTAATACAATAGGCATAAATGTCTTTAAAAGTTTGGGTCAAGTTTAAAAATGTATGAATGTTCCAACATAAATGTTGCAATTTTTAGTTCGTTAAATGTTTTAACAGTTTGTCATAAAGTTGTATTCTTCAAAATAATGTTAATCATTTGGTTTCACTGTCTTTTTAAGGGGAGTTAGTAATGTCTAACTAAAGTTCAATCGTTACACTCTCAATCCCATTTCCTAGAACCGTTTCTGCTCAAATTAAGCCGTAGAAATATTAATTTAGCTTTGAAAAATATCTGGCGTGTGTGTTATTTTAATTGTTGCTCCAATCGAGANTTTCACAATTTTCTAGTAATAAAGTCATGTAAAATATTCAATTCGTTGGATACTTAAATTCTTGGATTGACAATACCCACGAAAACCACGAAAATTGGTATCCAACGAAATATAATGAATCCACAGTAGATTCTCTTTTTTTCAAATTTCTTAATTAAGATATTTTACCTTTTCTCAATCGGTGCTTCTTTTAACCCAAAGGTTATATAGTGCCACAATTTGTGATAATCAGATTAAGAGACTATATCGCTTTTCGTGCATTTAATTGTGATAATTGATTACAAAAAGTAACAAGAAAAAGCCCGTAAAGTAGCAAAAGGCAAAAGCATATATAATAACTAAATACCGAAGTTACTGTGAATTTTGATTCTGCATAGGCACATTTCGACAGCTTATGTCTCTTTAGTGCAGATAAAATCTACACATTTGGAAGACCATAAAGTCAAAGACGTAAGGAGGTCACAATGGTGTTCCCGAATTCCTGCCAATATTTTTCACTTTTCCTATTTCAAGGGAAGAAAAAAAAATACAATGTTCCGTATCCCGAAATGCCGCCAATATGATTTCACCTTTCAGGGATCCATAGAAGATACCAAAGGCATCAGGTTACAGATTTTATTTAGAAAAAATATTGAAATAAAATGTTACCATGCAAAATAGATTGTTAATGTGTTATGAAACAACGGCAGTAGAATACCGAAGGAACATCTTTTAAATAGAACATTTCTCAAAATACTCGACAGAATGAGGCAGGGATTAAATAATTTCTTATTTTCTTGATAACCCGTGTAAAGGCCATAGCCGTGTAATGTGAAACGTACTTCGGTATAGCATTGAAGAAAGCATTTAATTTGTTTAATTATCGAGACTCTCGACAATTTCAAATCTGAATATTCAAGTAACATTTAATACAATAGGCATAATTGTCTTTAAAAGTTTGGGTCAAGTTTAAAAATGTATGAATGTTCCAACATAAATGTTGCAATTTTTAGTTCGTTCAATGTTTTAAAAGTTTGTCATAAAGTATAAAGAACTGTTGTATTCTTCAAAATAATGTTAATCATTTGGTTTCACTGTCTTTTTAAGGGGAGTTAATAATGTCTCACTAAAGTTCAATCGTTACACTCTCAATCCCATTTCCTAGAACCGTTTCTGCTCAAATTAAGCCGTAGAAATATTAATTTAGCTTTGAAAAATATCTGGCGTGTGTGTTATTTTAATTGTTGCTCCAATCGAGAACTTTCGGAATGAGAATGTAATTTTAGAATGGAACGTCGGGAAGAGCTGTCGATCCGTACTCAGTCATTACTCGCCATTTACGCATTCCCTCACATCAGATTGTAATATTCAATTATGATAAACTACATTGGATAGTGTATATGTTGGTGACAAAACTATATTTTTTCATTGACAAAACCTGACACGCAAATTGAACTCTCCATAATTAGCAGTTGTATTTTAGAATGATAGTTCCTTGATACGTTAACGGACCTTCGTCTCGCTAGCTTCTTATAAATCTTAAGTCGGCCATTTTTACTCCTCACAATTATTTTTATTCCTAATATTTGATGATTGTTATCTTAGTAGATTGTACAGACAAAACCATTATCTCTGAAGTGCGAATCGACGAAATCATTATTATAGTCAAGAAATATATGCGATTGTTGAAAAAAATCATTATTACTGTAATAAATATTGATTTTATTAAGTCGCCCAAACGAAAGTTATAAATTCTTTATCGGGATCGGATCTATTTTTAGACTTTAATAATAATCTCATCGATTCGAACTTTGCCAATAGCGCAAAACGGTTACTCAGAACTTGATAAATGGGACTGTTGCGCTATCTCTAGTTATCGTGTCCACCGTTGGTTCGTTAGTGTACTGGTGAGTTCCGGTCGATAAGCCCCGTTTAAACAAATGGTTAATTGGCAAAGTTTAAAATAAAATTATGAATAACCCTAAACAAAGATATTCACAATTTTAAAGCAGTTCCAATAAATGAAACTTAAGCTACAACATCCGAAAATCGCAAAACCGTATGTTTTGTAGTTATTTTTAAATAATTTTGTTAAGTTACCATCTATCGACACAAATAAGTGTCATAAATTGCTCTTTATATGCCATTTATTTTTCAAATAAAACAATTTGATGTATCATGAAGCCATTTTCTACATTGCATACTGTTTTAAAGGTAATCTGGAAACAAGATCCATACCTATCGATCGCTTACGTATCAAAATCAGCGGTGTTCTTTTGATGTACATATATACAGGTGTGACAAAACAAGATAAAACGAAAATTGTTTTCTTACCAATATATATTTCCCCAGAATATCATCGGTAACTAAAAATATATATTTTGATAAAAACAAATCTTTTTCGTACTTGCAGATTTGTATAGCGAGATCCTTAATTCACTTATTTTGTTTCATGTAAGACAAATTAAAATATGTAATGCAGGGATGAAAAAAATATAAATTTAAAAAAAAAAAAACATGGAAAAAAAGATAACCGGCGTTTATTCCTTGCGATTTTTATTGAAAATGAATATTCAAATGTTACAAATATCATTGAGTTGAATTAACACACTGATTTATCTGTGTATTGAAAGGTGATGACAGTGGAAACAAGTTAACTCGTACCAATGCAAACTCGTACCAATGTTAACTCGTACCACAAAAAGTAAACTTATACCAATGCAAACTCGTACCATATTCAACTCGTACCATCGGGAACTCGTACCATTTCTAACTCGTACCAAAATATTTATAGTGCGGGGAAATAACCTATTTGTCACACTTATGTGTATGTCTGATTTCCCTTTACGATTTCATATCGATTCTGAGTTCAAGACAAGGGATAGTATTTTAGTTCAGGGATTATATATTACAATGTAATGTATCATGAGTGCCTGTTTAGTTTAACCACGTGGACAGTTACGCTAGTTGGATTACTTGTACATGTTGACCAGGGTTTACTGAGAACTTGACAACTAGCCATTTAGTTCCGTTAAAGCCGATGCTAGCTGCAGTCTTGAACTTACTATGCATGAAGCCCCGTTTTAACTATTTATTCCTTATGTTTTATATAAAAAAGTGGACAAATTGCACATGGTAAGGTAACCCTCTCAGGTAATTTGCAATCGGGTTACCTTATTGTTATCTCTAATTTTGATTTTTGATTAAATTTCAATAGGGTAATGTATGTAGTATTACACAAAAACAGGATATAAATAAATAAATAACAACAAAAACATAAAAATTAAAAATAAATAAATAAAATATAAAAGAATAAGAAAAAAAATTTAAAATCTTTTATTAATTTTAAAACTTTTAAACAATAAGTTACCAACGGCCCAATAATCAAAACTTAGTTTTTACTTCTGTTAACTTCAGAACAACCACAGATTTTAAAGGAAAAAAATTGCATTCAGTTGTGTATTTCAAAACTTGTTCTTAACAAGACGGCTTCATATGTCGGCAAGCCATTTCCTGCATTAAAATTTCAATATGCCAAAAGAATAATTTGAAAATAATAAGTGTTCTTTAAGATATGAAATTTTAAAAATTACCCATTTTACACACAAATACACTAGCATTATCGACCGGAACTCACCAGTAAATGATAAGGGGAGCTAACTGTGCATTATGAAACAGTCCCATTGGACATACCGATTAGAAGTACAGTTAAATACCGTTATGAAATGTGTAATATCTAATCACGAGATATAATAGGTTTGACATGCTTTGATAGTATTTTTCTGCTTAAGATTCTTAAAAAAAAACAAATAATATGTGCACACAAATAATTAAACAAGCAGAAAGTGAGAGGTCTAAAATTAAAGATAAAAAAGCAATTCAGATGTAACACAAATAGAGGCAAGATAACAAAGATAACAAAGACAACGTATATAGCCAGCAATGAAGAAGTACGCCATAAAACCAAAGAACTAGAAGTGAATCCAATCGAACCTACCTCACCCCGAAATGGAGGTGTCACCAGGTTCGCAAAAGGGTTGACATACTTTTCTCCACTTGTGGCTTCCATTCCCTTGGAAGTTCAATAATTTGGGGACAGATCTGTTAGGTAACTAATCTGTAAATGACATTTTAAAACCCTAACGCTTTACCAATTGAAATACATTTGTCATGTTAATTCACTGACCTTCAAACAACAAAAAAGGTAACAGTTTGAAAAGTATCTATTAATCTGTTAGTATATTGACGAGGACAAATGAGTACGATATAAATAAGTGACAAAGCCAAAATTAAAAATGATATACAACAGAGAAGCTGAAACAAAAACGAAAAAAAACCAAAAGTCTTAAGATGTACTGTAAAAAGGATATTTTCGCGCGGGTTAAATTTCGCTACTCTGATTTCTTAACCTATTCATGAGGTTTTATTTTCGCGATTCTCATTTAGGTTTCGATTCGTTTGCATAAAAACATATTTACGCGAGGGGGAATCTTCGCGAATATCATCCAAATGCAAAATTAGCGAAAATTAAACCCCTCGCGAAAATTCCTCTTTTTACAGTAAATAAATTGTAAAATTTATGTTTAAGAGTGCTATAATTGGAACAGTGATGAGTATTATCCTGACATGGTGGCTTACACTTGGTACCAGTTTGTCTAAAACTTTGAAAACAACACCACCCTTACCACCGGGACCAGTTGATCAGTGTTTCCATGGCGACAACAGCAGCATTATTACCAGTTTCTATAATCAAACAGATTTATATTCATACAACATTACAAATGAAGCATCTCCTTCTCCTAGTCCGGACACTGAACCGTAAGTATATTGTGACTAATAGTTTGTATTTTGTTATACTTGTCATGTACTATTTGTTCCTTCAAAATATTTGTTCCAAAGGATAAAGTATTATAGAAAACGCGAGGGGTTTAATTTTCGCTAATATTGCATTTGAATATAAAACCTCATTTGTCCTCGTCAATATACTAACAGGTTGTGCGGAATTTTTTGCAGATTTGTTTCTTTATTCGTATGAAGCCAGGTTCATACAAGGGCTAGTTAAAAAAAA
>MJUU01065829.1:33491-45267 GCA_002080025.1 Modiolus philippinarum
ATAATATTTGGTATGTAGGTTGGTCTTGGGTAGTACATGTCAGTCTGGCAGGTGACTTTTGTCCTTGACCTCAATTTCGCGGTCTAGTGGCCATGTTAAGTTTTTCTGCTTAAGTCCATTTCTCAATAACTAGAAGTGGTAGGTTGATAATATTTGGTATGTAGGTTGGTCTTGGGTAGTACATGTCAGTCTGGCAGGTGACTTTTGTCCTTGACCTCAATTTCACAGTCTAGTGAGCATGTACACTCTTCTGATTAGTTCACTTAGATTTCACATCAATTTAGAGTCCAGCAGGGACAGGCGAGACATCCTTTAGGGTCATCACTTGTTTGGAATTCTACCTAGCAACCATACTCTAAGAATTTGTTTTAATTACAGTAGTACAAACATTTTCACCAGTTGCATGTCAAAAATATTTGATTCCAATTTTTGAAAACTTCCTGAAAGTCTTAAAGACCACTAATTCTATTTTAATTCTTCACAGCAACCACATATCCTTGTAATCTTTCCTAGTAAAAGTAGTAACTATCCATAATTTGACTCCAAAATGTTGAGGAAAATTACGCCAAGGGTCTATAACAACTGTTTTCTGTGTCAAATAGGGTAGTAGGGATAACCATCATTTCTGATGGCGCCACTTCTAGTTGTTCTTGAAAACATAGAAAAGTATTTACATGTGTATCAAATAACTATAAATTCAATATTATCCCCTTATCTAAAGGAGTTGGGGAGGGTACATGTATCTAAAGGAGTTAGGGAGGGGATATAGCATTTGACCTGTATGTCCGTAATAAAATGAAAGTCCATGTATCTCTTGAACTTTATTAAAGCATACAATGTACATGGATGAGCTTTTGTCTATACATACTTGTGTACATATTTGATAGTTCTTGAACATGTTGAAGTTTGTAAAAAAATTAAGTCACCTTGACCTACATTTCATGCATTAATGGCTCAGGTTGAAGTTTGGCTTGAAGTCTAGATCTGAGATATACTAAAGCAGACAGAGGAATAATATTTTGTTAGTGGATGCGTCTTTGATAGTCACAAGTTCCCTGATAAGAATTGGGTTACTCTGAGATTCAAGAACATTTCATGCAAGATCTAGAGTTACCCAGGTTTAAGTTTATGTTAAAGTCCAGATTTGAGATACAATGTACTACAGCAGGTCGAAGAATAATATTTTGTTTGATAAGAGTTATATCACTTTGACCTACATTTTATGCATGAGTGACATAGTTAAAAGTTTGTTTTATATTTCACATGGTCTTAGATAATCTATACACAATATTGCACTAGTTCATGTAGTTTGTTTTATAATTTCACATCATATCTATACACAATATTGTACTGGTTGTCTAGTTCAAAAATTTTGGGATCGTATTATCGGCATCGGCATCTGTGGACTGTTTAACTTTGGTTCTAGTGGACGGATTGTTATCAAATTATAGTATGATGTTTGTTGGCACATGCTTAAGCCCGAGTTGTAATTTCATGTTCCTTTCTTGGCCCGTTTTGGAAAAAGGTGCCAAAAAGGGGTAAAATTAGGTATTTTTGTGTCTGTGGACAGTATAACTTTTGTTCTAGTGTACCGATCATTTTCAAATTTTAATATGATTTTTCTTGGCACATGCTTAAGCCCAGGTTTTAATTTCATGTTCCGTGCCCCCGCCTGTTTTAGAAAAAGAGGCAAAAAAGGGGCCAAAAAGGGGTTAAATTAGGTATTTTCGTGTCTGTGGACAGCATAACTTTGGTTCTAGTGGAGGGATTGTTTTCAAATTTTAGTATGATGTTTCTTGGCACATTCTTGAGAACTGTGTTTTCCTTTAGTTTGTGGCCTCTTCCATTTCAGAATTAGGGGCCAAAAAGGGTTAAATTGGGTGTTTTCGCATATTTGACTGTAGAATGTTAAGTATTTATCAGATTTTGATGGCATTTCTTTCAGTGTACTCCTTAGAAAATCTCTAATCTGTAGTATGCCAATGGATTTCATGTGGCATATATCGTTCACGAGTTAAATGGGGCTCAAAAGGGGCGAATTTCAAAAATTTTAATTTTTTAGCTCACCTGGCCAAAGGCCATGTGAGCTTTTGCCATCACTCGGCGTCCGTCGTCCGTCTGTCCGTTAACGTTTTATTCAGAGATCTTCTCCTCTGAAACTGCTAAGCCAATACTAACCAAACTTGGCCTGAATCATCACCAGGGTATGCTCTTTCAAGTTTGTGATTTTTATGTCCGTAGACCAAACAACATGCTGCTGTTACTAAAAATAGAACATAGGGGTAAATTGCTGTTTTTTGGCAATTACTCGAAAACCATTACAGATATCAAAAATCTGACAAGAAGTAAAAATGATCAGCATGATGAGATCTACCTGCCCTGCAATTTTGAAGAATATCTGATAACCCATCTTGGAGTTATTGCCCCTTTTCCATAAAATTTTCGGTTTTGTTGTTACTTTTAGTCTTATATATTGAAAATGGTAGAAGATAGAAATGAAGTTTAAATTACAAAAATGGTCAGCATAGTAAGATCCACATTTCCTGCAATTTTTAAAGAAAATCTGACGACCCACATAGGAGATATGGCCCCCTTTTTCTTTGAATTTTCACTATTTTTTAACATTTTTACTTTTATTTCAAAAACTGTTTTAGATGGAGGTTAAATGTAAATAACGAAAGTGTTGAGCTTTTCCAGGACTACAATTTCTACATGTGTCCAGCAGATTAGCATCTCATCCAAAATGGCCACCACTAGAGAACACAGTTTAACATAGGACCCTATGGGAAATGCATTCAAAGATCTTCTCCTCTGAAACCACTGAACCAATGTGGACCAAATTTTGTCACAATAGTCCTCAGGTGGTCCCCTTTAAAGTTTGTGATTTTTGTGTTTGTACCTCATCCAAGATGGCCACCAGAGGGGAACATAGTTTAACATAGGGACCCTAAGGGAAATACATTCAAAGATCTTTTCTCCTGAAACCACTATAATATATAAGCCAATAGGAACCAAACTTGGATATAATTGTCCTTGGCTGGTCCACTTTAAAGTTTGTGATTTTTATGTTCATACCTCATCCAAGATAGTTGTCAGCACAGGACATAGTTTAACATAGGACCCTATTGGAAATGTATTCAAAGATCTTCTTCTCTGAAACTACTGAACCAATTGGAACCAAACTTGATCACAATAGTCTTTAGTTGGCCGTGGTCCCCTTGAAAGTTTGGGATTTTTATGTTCATACCTCATTGAAGGTGGCTGCCAGCAGAGAACATAGTTTAACATAGGGACCCTATGGGAAATGCATCAAAAGATTTTCCCCTCTGAAACTACCAAGCCAAATTCAACCAAACTTGGTCACAATAGTCCTTAGCTTGTCCCCTTCAAAGTTTGTGATTTTGACGTTTGTACCTCATCCTAGATGGCCGCCATCGTGGAACATAGTTTAATATAGGAACCCTATGGGAAATGCATTCAAATGTCTTCTCCTCTGAACCTACTGAGCCAATTGGAACCAAGTTTGGTTATGAATGGGTGGTCTCTTCGTGACAATGAATAAAACCAGTCACCACAGGTGAGCGATACAGGCTCATGTGAGCCTCTAGTTTTCTGATAAGATCCATTTCTCAATAAATGTAAGGTTTGTTTTGGGTAGCAGATGTCAGTTTGGCATATAAGTTTTGTCCTTGACCTCAATCTCATGGTTTAATGGCCACATTAGGTTTCTCTGATTACATGTATACATCCATTTCTCAATAACTATAAGTGGTAGGTCAATAGATTCAATATTTACAGTGTAGTATGTAAGTTGGATTGGGTAGTACATGTCAAACTGACATATGACATTTGTCCTTGCTTGACTTCAATTTCCAGGTGTAGTGGCCATTTTAAGTTTCTCTGATTGGATAAGGCTTGTCAATCATGATGTATGACTTTTGTCCTTTACTTCAAATTCATGGTCTAGTGGCCATGTTAAGTTTCTGATAAGGTCAGTTTCTCAATTATTATAAGTGGTAGGTTGATAATAGTTATTACTTGTAGGTTGGCAGGGCTTTCAACACTTTTAAGAGTAGGAGGCTCTTGAAGAAAAGTAGGCGGAGAATGCCTAGCACAGCTAGGCGAAAAAAATTTAGGCCAGTGGTCTGGGCCGCCTATGCCCTCAGAAGCCAAAAACTTAACGGTGCAAAATCCTGCATTCTGGAGTTTCCTGGCACATATTTTCAATTCCTGAAACTCCCATTTTTCATACAATATTTTTTGTTTTGAGACTTTTTTCCTGATTAAAAAAATATGTAAATTGAATGATAATTACAATTATGACGTTACTTAGATATTAATGACGTAATAATACATTTTCTTATGCCATTCGTTATGAATCGTATATCAGTGACATGAACATGATGAAGAGGGGATTAACTTCGCCATCTTAATATTTTTTTAAAGTGAAATAGTTCATAGACTGTTTATTGTTTTACATGTACCGACTTCATAGACTGTTTATTGTTTTACATGTACCGACTTTTAAATTAACATTACTTTAATTGACTTGAAAGATGCCAATTATTATTAGTGGTGCTCTCTCCCATGTTATGTACAAAACCAGTATTTAGAATATATATATATGTACAACTCCAGATAAAGGGATTGTAGCAATAACTAGTTATTTTAACACCTTTTATTCCACAATGAGGTTCTGTGAAATCGCAAGTAAAACGGCAAAATAACTGTATTCAAATTGTCAATGGAGTCTAACTGTCATTGGGACATAACTCAACAAAAAAAAATTTTCTGCAAGTGTTATATGCTTGATCAATGAATGACAACACGGGAATATGTGAAACATCAACTTTTCTTCTCTCTGGTCTAAAGAATTTCAATAAATAAGATATAATCCTTTACTGCGAAGTGCAAAAAAATATTTCTTTAATTCTTAACAGATCGGGAAAAGCTATGCGACCAATTAGATTGTCTTGTCACAAGTATATGTTTCTGTACTTACATTATTATTGTATGGTTGACTGAAAAATCCTTGATTTCATTTCTCAGTTGAGTATACAATGATAGTATAACGACGCAAGCAAATCCCTGTAGCAATTTTTTCATTTCAGACATAACACAGTCACATAATTCTGAAAACATTAAAAAAATAAGGTTAATATTCTGCAACTCTCAAAGACGAGCAGTTTTAAGGAATTCTTGATTGCAACCATGCTTTTTGGATGAATTTTAGTCAAATCAATTTTTTTCAAAGGTTAGATTTAAAAAAATTTGAATTCCAAACTTGGTAAATTTCCTGAAACTCTTGAAGACAAACAACTTATGATAATTCTTGTCAGCAACTATGTTTTTTTGGTGGAATTTTAGTCAAAACAAATATTTTCAATGGTAAGATTTCAAATTTTTTTTTTTAAATTTTGGTATATTTCCTGATACCAGTTACAGGTATTTCTTAAATTTTTTAGGAAACAAATCTTAATTTAGGCCAATTATAATGAAAGTGGAGTGAGCAGGCGAGACACTAGTTTCTACGGAACCTAGCTTTACGAATTATTTTGCTAGTAGACATAAAAGGATTTTGTAGTTGGGCAAGGGCAGGTCTGCAGTTCCTAATGAGGAGTACAGGTTACATTGAAACTCTTAAGAAAAGTACTTTTGGTATTTAAGTTTGTAATTTGAATATATATATATGTTAGCGGCAATAAGCAAAATCTATCTATTGTGATAAATGTGTCTGCGGTGCATCAGTGTCTTATAAGTTATAGACACATTCTCTAGTTCTTTAATTACCCTTTGAATGAGGATTTCTCATTTCAACTTATGCATAAAATTTGTCTTCAAAATTGAGACATCAAACCAGGCTTGGGGTAATCGTAATCGTTAATCGTAATCAGCTGTAATTGATTACAAATTCTTCAATAATCATGTGTAATCTGTAATCAAGCTTTTTAGATTACTTGTAATTGTAATGTAATCAATTACAGCTGAAAAATATGAGTAATCATGATTACATTTTGATTACTTTATGATTACTCAGTGATTGTTACATATATCAAATATACAAGATATGTATTCCATGTATACATGTATACAAACATGTATACCATGTATACATACTCAAGTTTATTCTTAACAAGTCTAAAATTACAATAATTATTTTACTGCATAAGTTCTTACCTAATTTAAAATATAAATATCAATAAGAGTTTCATATGAAAATCAATCAGAACTCAACCTTAGTTCCATTTTTCTTGAAGTTTTAAAACATTTTAAGGCAAATATGAAAGGGAAAAAACTGGTAAAGGTCTGAGATGCACATAATAACAATATTTACTTTCAAAAACTTAATTTGTAAACTTTTAAAGAAATAAAATTCACTTGTATTCCTTCAATAATTGTTTATCTCGTTTAATAAATTAAATGAAAGAAAATCATGTACATATCTCTGGGCCATAAAAATGGCAAGCTAATAATTGTAATAAAAACATGTAGATGACAACTAATATGGCTAAATAAACAAAAAATAAATTGTCAAAATTAATTAGTGTAAATACTAGATAAACAATTGCCAGATTTTATAGTCCATTGTGTATGACCTTACCGGTCTACTTGTTCCTATTGTGTAACCAATTTAACAATTTGATTATTCTATTCACATTATTTTTTTGACCAACTGGTATTGCTGGACTACAACATATATTGGAAAAAGTTTTTGGTGGATTGCTATTGTTAACTAATCAACACACTCAGTGACCTTATGAATTGTTCAACAATACTATTATATATCAATCTGTAATAGCCTGGGGAGGTTTTACCTTGAAAAATTATTACCTCAAAAAGATACCTGTATATAAATTTACTCATTAATGGAATGAAAAAAAAAACAACTAAATCAAATTCCCTTTATTTATATCACAATATTTATTTTTAAATGATGTAATTTTAATAATTTGATAAGGTGCATTCTTTTTTCATTAAATATAAACTCTATATAGTCCTTATTTTCATCAACAGATCAAGGTAAAACCTCCCCAGGCTTTTACAGATTGATTTACAATAGTATTGTTGAACAATTCAAAAGGACACTGAGTGTGTTGATTAGTTAACAATAGCAATCCACCAAAAACTTTTCCCAATATATGTTGTAGTCCAGCAATACCAGTTGGTCAAAAAAATAATGTGAATAGAATAATCAAATTGTTAAATTGGTTACACAATAGGAACAAGTAGACCGGTAAGGTCATACACAATGGACAATAACAATAATTTCAAAACAATTTCTTAACCAAGTTTTTTTTTTGTTAATAGAGAAACATTGAGTAATATATCATTTCAAAGTCGGAAAAAACCAAGCTTTAATGAAAATACAGCTGTTGTATCAACCATGAAAAGAAAATATCATTTCATCAAAATTAACATATTATGACCACTGCGATATTATTGTAAAAACTGATACCTCTCCATTATTTCCAACACAAGTATCTAGCATTAGTTGAAAAATTACACTTAAAATATAAAATGCTTAGAATGAAGCATTTGTAATAGAACAATTTTGATCTACTTATCAAAAGATGAACAAAAAATTCAGTTAAGCTTGTGGCAGCAAATTTGATTAAATGACCTTTGTATGGAAAGCGTAAATGTATGTTTAAGCAATGATCTCTGTTTCAACAGGCACTGGTATCTTTCAAAGACACATGTATTCATAAGTAATCACTTGTAATCATGATTACAACAGAGGAAAGTAATGTATTGTAATCAATTACAAATTAAAAATGCTGTAATTGTAATGTAATTGATTACATTTTAAAAGCAAAGTAATTGTAATGTATTCAATTACATTTGAAAGTAATCGACCCAATCCTGCATCAAACCAACATGACCAGATAATACTAAAATCTTTAACGCTTTAATTTCCTTCATGAGATCTGGCTGAGAAGTCTATTTTTGACCCTTCTGAATTGAGCCAGAAAATCAAAGTGTTCTAGTTTCTTTGAAATTGAACCAAAAAGGTTCATACTTTGTGGAAGTACACACTGGCCTAGTGTCTTCAGGCTATCAAAAGCTTGTTCCTTGTTACCATGGAGAAAAGAGGGGCCTCCAAGGGACCAAAAAATGCAGTACACACCCTGCAAGTCACCAAGATAAGAGAATCTACATTTTGAGTTTTGAGCTATAGGCTAGGTTATCTCGCAAGGATGTATGGCTCCCCACTCTTGCCTAGCGGCTTGTCCCCCTCCCCAGTCCCCAGAGAGAGACACATCCAGGACATCCCCCCTCTCAATCACACTCACAATGCTGAAAATGCTGAAATGGAATCACAAGGCATAAAAGACTAATTAATAGAAACCTTGTAGCATCATCAATGGCACTGGCTTACAATTGACCTGAAAAGGTTACTATCCTGTCAGTCATTTTGTATCAGCAAGGGTCCATTTGCACATCTGCTTATCATATGCTGCAGGTGTATTTTACTGTGCTTTTTTAATATTGCAGACATTATCTGTATCTTTATTAAGTAAATATATAATGATGTTTACTTTATTGCAAAAATGGGCGATCAATATAAAGGTGCCCTAAAAGTGTAATTGATCGCGCTTAATGTGCCCAAAGGAAGAAAATTACCCTCCCCTTTTCAAAAGCTGCAGGAAACACTACTCTGGGACCCCCCACCCCACCTTAGATATATTTTTAGTCCCCAGATGCGCACAAAAAACACTCAATGTTTTGTACCAAGTTTTATTCTGTTCAATAAGCCCATACCCTTATCCTAGAGCCTTAAAAACTCCCTCCTATAGCTCTGAAAATGGGGGACTAGAGGCATCAAAAGGTGTCTAAATGAAAAGAAGGGTTAATTAAATAAGTGAATTGAAATGTGTTAAAAATGTTAATATGAGGTTGAAAATTTGAGTAAAAAACTTCTTTTAGCAATTTTTAATGTTCTCCCTGTTCAAAGATTGAAAACTATTTATAAGAAAAATGTCTTTATTCCATTTCAAAACATTTATTACTGCCTAGGATATATTCAGAATTAGACATCATTAATTTCAGGAAATATGCATAATGCCTGAAATTTTTAGGCAATAAGTAAGTGACTAGGCATTAGCTTATTGCCTAGGAAATAGGCCTTATAATGCCTAACTTTGCTTATTTTGGCTAACATATACAAAGAAAATGGAAAAGTTATATATTGTGTAAATCAGGAGCAAATGTCATCTGATTGTAATGTCTAAGGTCTAGTGTCAGTNAATTCATTGGTATTAGAGTGCTTGTTAAGTGATAAAATAGCCGATCTTTCTTAGTCTGAGGATTTAATATCGGGCTATGTTGTTAATAGAAACAATATATTATAGAACATGAAACTTGGATAAATCTTGTAGCGAGTATTGTTGAAGATAAGATACTGTATTTGTCTATAGTGCATAATGGCCTTCATTGGTAGATTCAGAGTATCAAGTATTGTAGATGCTACTTATCACAGAAGTAAGTTTTACTTGTAATTACCACTACATGTAGTTACATGTAGAATGATTGATTGTGAATAACATACATTCAGACAAGTAATATTCATGGTAGAAATTTAAACAGATTTGGTCAGTTGTTACCATAAGTGGATGCATGTTGCATCTGACATGTTACCTTGACCTCAACTTCTTTAAGTTCATTGCACTAGGATAATTTTTACATTTATTTCCATTTCTCAAAAATTAAATACTTAAAGACTCTCCAAAGCAGTTTTATTGTTTGTACTAAGTGGGATCATGTCAGTCTGACACCTGTCCTAAATTTATTGGTTGATGACTGTTCTTTTAAACCTGGTCTCAAGTTTCTTCTTTAACTGCACGCAGGGCGGATTTAAATCAAAATTGAGAATGCAGTTTCAAATTTAATTTTGGCTAGTCTAAAGACCAAATAACATGGCTGCAGTTGTACTAAAAATAGAACATTTGGGGTTAATTGCTGTTTTAGCGAATAACTCAAAAACAGTTACAGATATCAAAAACCTGACATGGTGAGAATTATCAACATATCAACATTATCAACACTTTTTTTACCTTTTTGGGGCCATTTAGGGCTTGCTATATGGTGTGAGGTTCCTCACTGAGTTGAAGACAGTACGTTGACCCCTAGATGCTTTGTTTTGAGTTGTTTTAACCTGGATATGGGATGTTGTCTCCTTGACATTCACCCCATTTCCTTTCTTTTTCATATGACAGGATCTACCTTCCCTGCAATTGAATTTGAAGAACATTTGAAAAACTGTCTTTAAGTTTTTGCCCTTTTTAAGCTCACATGGCTATGCCAGTGTTGGCTTTTGCCAACACTAAAGGCATCCGTCCCACTGTTGTAAACTTTTCAAAGGTTTTCTCCTCTGAAACCACTTGGCCAATAGAAACCAAATCCAAAAATCCAAATTAGTTATCTGTACCTCATTGAAGATGGCTGCCTGAGGAAACATAGTTTTAACATTTTATTCTATGGAAAACACATTTCAAAGATCTTCATCTCAGAAACTACTGGTCCAATTAGTATCAAACTTAGTCAGAACGGACTTAGGATGGTATGGCTGCTATTAGAGACCTTATATATTTAACATTAGACCATATGGGAAAACAATGACCATTATGCTAACATGCCTAATTTATTATCAACTTGATGTATGAAACAATTTACTTTTCAAGAATCAAAGCCACCAGGGAAGATAGTTAAGGGAAAATCTTTTTGTTCTTCAAGTTGATTAACTAGGCATTGTAACAGGATGGTAATCTACCAACAACCAATTATGAAAACTAAAATGTTGTCACCTCAGATATATCATATAATCCTGTGGGAAAATCTTGGCAGATCAGTAGCCAGGTGTGCAATACTGGCTTGTGTGAGCTTCTGTTTACATTCATTTTATTTTCATTTCATTTTAAATTTGAGGTCGTATAATGGTATGGCGCTGTCGTTGTTGTCATTGTCTGTAGACACTTCTGTTTTTGGCCAATGTTGATCAATCCTTATGAAATTTTAACACAATGTTCCTTGGCACAAACGAAAGACTTTTGAGTGGGTTTGGATTTTGTGGCCCCTCCCGTTTTCAAAAAAGGGGGCAAAATTGGGTGTATTCACATAATTGGCTGTAGAATTTTTATTGTTCATCAGATTTTGATGGGGTTTCTTTCAGTGTGCCCCTGAGGAAATTTCCAATCCGTAGTATGTCAACGGATTTCACATTTCATGTACCGTTCATGAGATAAATGGGGCCCAAAAGGGGCAAATCACAAAAAATTAATTTTTGGCCGGGTTGCACGGGGTGCAAATCCAGGTTATAGTATGGTGAATGTCGGGTGGGCAGGGAAAATGGGATACTGATTTTGTGAAATCAACTCCTCCTACAGTTTTCATCCTACATTTTTGAAACTTCACAAACTGTTTCTATATATATTGTAGATGTGCACATCCCTTTTTGGAATTATTTTGAACATTTTTTCCTATTTTTACAGACTTTGGAACTTAGTCATTTTTTGTCTCGCCTGCGACGAAAGTCGCTGAAGGCGAGACATAGGTATAGCAATCCGGCGACGGCGACGGCGGCGGCGGCGTAAACTTTTTTCTAAAACCTTCATAACTTTTCAAGGATAATACATACAAACATCATCTTTGGTCCACAGCACCACCAAGTGATGACCTTTCCAGCAGCATATATTTTGGATGACCTTGACCTTGTTTTCATGGTTCAATAAGCACATAAACATTGCGACATAGTTTCACATTCAAGTCCTTTTCTCAG
>MJUU01065829.1:46504-60195 GCA_002080025.1 Modiolus philippinarum
ACATTTTCAACAAAGGGTACCTATTTTGTGAAATCAACTCCTCCTACAGTTTTCAACCTACATCTTTGAAACTTCACATAATGTTTATATATATATTGTAGATGTGCACCTCCCTTTTTGGAATTATTTTGAAAATTTTTTCCTATTTTTACGGACTTTGGAACTTGGTCATTTTTTAGTGACATTTTCAACAAATGGTACCTATATTGTGAAATCAAATCCTCCTACAGTTTTCAACCTTAATTTTTGAAACTTCACAAACTGTTTCTATATATATTGTAGATGTGCACCTCCCTTTTTGGAATTATTTTGAAAATTTTTTCCTATTTTTACGGACTTTGGAACTTAGTCATTTTTAGCTCACCTGGCCTAAAAGGGCATGTGAGCTTTTGCCATCACTATGCGTCCTTCGTCCGTCTGTCAACAATTTCAAAAATCTTCTCCTCTGAAACCACTGGGCCAAATGTAACCAAACTTGGCTAGAATCATCACCAGAGTATGGCTTCTCAAAATTGTGTTCGATTAGGTGGTAGGTCAAACAACATGGCTGCCGTTGCTAAAAATAGTACATGGGGGTAAATTGCAGTTTTTGGCCAATAACTCGAAACCGTTACAGATATCAAAAATCTGACAGGGTAAAAATGATCAGCATGGCAAGATCTACATGCCCTGCAATTTTGAAGAAAATCTGAAAACCCATCTCGGAGTTATAGCCCTTTTTCCGTTAAATTTTCAAAATTTTTGCATTTTTTATTTTTTATTTCAAAAAGTGTAACAGATAGAGGTCAAGTGTAATTGCAAAAATGTTTAGCATATCAAGGTCTACCCACCTCGAAATTTTGAAGAAAATCCATAAACCCTTGTAGGAGTTATTGCCCTTTTTTCACCGAATTTTTTAAATTTTCGTATTTTTCATCTTTTATTCCTTAAACTATATAAGATGAAGGTCAAGTGTAAACTGATGAAATGTTTGCAATGCTGTGGCGACTTCAAAACTGATGTTTAAAATTGTTCCTTGACCGCCATTTTCAAAATGGCTGTCCCAAAAAAGGTGGGAAAATTCAACATTGTCCGATTTCAATGAAATTTGGTTTCCAAATAGATATTGATGTTGCGACTTCAAAACCGGTGTTGAAAATTGTTGGTTGACTGCCATTTTCAAAATGGCCGCCAAAAAGGCGGGAAAATTCAACATTGTCCGAGGTCAATGACATTTAGTTTCCAAAAAGGTCTTGATGTAGCAACTTTAAAACTGATGTTAAAAATTGTTTGTTGACCGCCATTTTTAAAATGGCTGCATAAAAAGGCGGGAAAATTCAACATTGTCCGATTTCAATGAAATTTGGTTTCCAAATAGATATTGATGTTGCGACTTCAAAACCGGTGTTGAAAATTGTTTGTTGACTGCCATTTACAAAATGACGTCTCGACTTAAAAACAAGTGTCGAAAGTGGTCCTTAGCAAGAATGTTTTTTGTCAAAAAAAGCCCAACAAAGAAATATAGTAAAACATGATCAGACTTTAAAAACAGTTCAAGATATTGGAGGTGTCCGAGCTACAAAAGTTTGAGAAACTGAAGATCAACTGTATAACTTACAATGTTTCCTTGATTAAGGCAACTGAAAGCCAGGTGAGAGATACAGGCTCATGGGAGCCTCTGGTTTATCCACATTTTCAACAAAGGGTACATATATTGTGAAATCAACTCCTCCTACAGTTTTCAACCTACATTTTTGAAACTTCACATAATGTTTATATATATATTGTAGATGTGCACCTCCCTTTTTGGAATTATTTTGAAAATTTTTTCCTATTTTTACGGACTTTGGAACTTTTTTATCACATTTTCAACAAAGGTACCTATTTTGTGAAATCAACTCCTCCTACAGTTTTCATCTCTGACCTTTGAAACTTCACAGATTGTTTCTATATATTTTGAAAATGTGCACCTGACTTTATAGAATTATTTCCAATATTTTTTCTATTTTTCCTGGCCTTTTAACTTAGTCATTTTTTATCAATATTTGCAACATACTCTATACACAGAGCCATTAGGGAACCTATAAAGCAACACTTTATAGCTTAGAACACCAAAACGCAACCCGACCATTTGAGACTTTGACCCATTTTTTTATTTCTAGTCCAATTTTGATGCAATTTTTTTTCAATGGATTTTTTATGAAAAAAAACTATTAGATCATTGATCACATATTTCCTTTCGGAGCTACGAGGGGCCAAACGGGTCAAAATTGCAAATGTGCAGATTACATAAAATTTTTATTTTTCATTGGATTTTGATGGTGTCTTAAGCTTTCAGTAGTATGTCAACAGATTTTGCCTATCTATTACCGTTTGTGAGCTGTAAGGGGTCAAAGGGGTCAAAATTGCAATTTTCACAAATATGTAAAATCTTTATTTCTCAATGGATTGGATTGTCTCAGTCTCCTTATTGTGTTCATCTAGTTACTGTGTCCACATTCACTTTATACTGCACTTGTTAAAATTTCAGTGGTCGACATGATGCGGTCGTATCATGCTGGGCTCCACATAGCCCTTTATTAATTTCTTAACAGTTGTAGTATATAGTGCCTAAAAATTTGGTCTAATGTTAAATCTAGATGGGTGTATGTTCATCTGACACTGGTATTGAATTAAACCTGGACCTCATGATCAATTTCTAGGTTTTTAACATTATTATACTCCTGCTCCGAAGGAGGGGGGGTATACTGTTTTACCTCTGTCCGTCCATCCGTCCGTCCGTCACACATATTTTCGTCACATTTTTCTCAGCAACTACACATGACAGCCACTTGATATTTAGTATGGTGCATCAGGATGGGGTCCTATACTGCGCCTCCCTTTTTCGGCCTTATGGGATCACCACTTCCTGTTTACCGACTTTGTGCATTTTTCACTTTTATTTTCCAAATTGTGACTTTTTCGTCGCATTTTTCTCAGCAACTACACATGACAGCCACTTAATATTTGGAATGGGGCATCAGTATGGGGTCCTTTACTGCGCCTCCCCTTTTCGGCCATATCCCATCACCACTTCCTGTTTACCGACTTTGTGCATTTTTTACTTTTATTTTCAAAATTGTGACTTTTTCGTCACATTTTTCTCAGCAACTACACATGACAGCCACTTGATATTTAGAATAGGGCATCAGTATGGGGTCCTATACTGCGCCTCCCCTTTTTGGCTATATCGGATTACCACTTCCTGTTTACCGACTTTGTGCCTTTTTTACTTTCGTTTTCCAAATTGTGACTTTTTCGTCGCATTTTTCTAAGGAACTGCACACGACAGCTACTTCATATTTGGTATGGAGCTTCTTTGAAGGGTTCTATACTGCATCTCCCTTTTTCAGCCATATTGCTGTACTACTTACTGTTTTTATGACTTTATGATTTTTTTTACTTTCATTTTCCAAGGTGAACTTTTTTGTCACTTTTCTCGGCAACCAAACATCTAACTGTGTAAATGCTTGTATTGTGTCCACACTTGTAATGTGTCCACACCTGTATTGTGTCCACACACACTTAATTTTGCACTTACTTATTGATTCAGGGTTCAATGAGCGGGGGTATAACTGGCTGCCATTCGGCGACAGCTCTTGTTTGAATATGTTTGTCATGATTAGACAACTCAGGCAAGACATATTAGTATCTGTCTTGTTTCTGTACATGTCCCACTGAAAAAACTGTAGCCAAATAATTGATGTCTTGGGGATAATGTGCTGCTGACTAAACTACTAAATAGTATCAAAAGATAAGACTATTCTGCAAAGGGAAAGGGCTTGTTGTGGCTCATCTGCCATTGTAATTTGTATCCAATTAGATAACTGAGATTCTGTGATTTTTATGCCCTGGTGACAAAAAGTCGGGGGCATATTGTTTTACCCTTGTCCATCCGTCAGTTCGTCCGTCCGTACGAATGAAAAACACAACTATTCATGTTTTTGAGAAAGTTTGCAAACAAATTCCAACTACTTCAAAGGAATCTAACTTAAAATAAGCAGATGTGCACACACATATCTTTTGGAATATTCAAAATGGCCACGGTTGCCATGGAAACTGAAAAGGCGGGAAAAATTCAAAGTGCCTCAAATTTGATGAAACTTTACAAAAAGAAATGTCTAGCATCCATAGAAATGATTTTGGGTCTCAGAATTTTCAAAATGGCTGCTGTTGCCATGGAAACTGGAAAAAGGCGGGAAAATTTAAAGTGCCTTAAAATGGATGAAACTTTACAGGAAGATTGCCTAGCACCCATAGAATTGATTTTTGGGCTCAGAACTTCCCTTTATATATTTTGGAAAAAGAGGAGGCATATCATTGTGTCCATACTTGTACTGTGTCAAAACCTGTATTGTGTCACTCACTTAAATATGCACTTGCCATATTGATTCAGGGTTCAATGAGCGTGGGCATAATTGGTTGCCATTCAGCGACAGCTCTAGTTCTTATTTGATTTAAAAAAGGGGGCACATTAATAAATATTGCTTTAGTTTATAATAGTGCATTATGATACCATTCTGGTGTGAATAATAGTGCACAGTATTCTGGTGTGAATCATAGTGCATACCATTCTGGTGTGAATCATAATGTAAACTATTCTGGTGTAAATAATATTTGGAGGACCTTTTATGTCCAGTAGAAGTCAGAGATATGAATGATTCATAAGATGGTGTACAGGTGATACAGACAGTAATCCTATTGAGGATAGTATTGACCTTTCTATGTAACATATGTCACTACTACTCTCCCACACCATCCTTCCATATCAAGTCAAATGGCTCATCTGATAGCTGTTTGGTTCAATATCAGTCGTCTTGGAAACTAAATATTGATCTATGTAATGAATGAAGACTGAACAGTGCCTTCCTTCTGTAGAATTGGTTTTATTGATACTGATATGGATTTTTTTAGCTTGGTTATAACTAGCTGCATGTATAAATATTAAAATCAACTTCAAACAGACATTTGTCTATTAATTTCAATAATTTGCATTTGTGAACTACATGCAATTTTAACATTTACTTTCAAATTATTGATATGTTTGGCATGGAATTAATAGAAATTACACATCTGGATAATGATTTCAAAATTGTTATGTACTTATCAAAAAAGTTTTTACTTATATATGCATTTCCAAAATTATTTCAATGTTAGCCAACCAATTTGCAAGGGCCTTATTAGATTCTGCAAGAAATGAGTTATAAGGGAATACATAATTAGAAATTCTGATTGATTATTGACTGAGTTTTTATTTTATCTCTATTTTATTTTATCTCCACTTCTTTTGTTGTAATGTATACATATCTGGAGGTTACCGTTATTATACTGTGAAAGGACAATTGTTCGTGGGGTTCCAATTTTTGTGGATTTCGTGGTTCGCTAAAACCACGAAATTAAATTCCCAACGAAATACATTTTCCTTTGAGTTTTAATGCATAGAATTCAAAACCACGAATTTAAGTACCCACAAAATAGTGATATTTATGAAAACCACGAAAATTGATGTCAACGAATAAAAGTACTTTCACAGTATATAATTTTAACTTTAATATCAAAGAAGTTTCTAGTTAGTAAATTGTCTACCTGGTACAAATGATCATATTAAATAATACCATTAATGGTGTCCTTTAATTTGGTGATAATTTGGATGGTCATCAGAATTTTTATTGGTCAATGCATCTTCTCAGAAATATTACAAGGAATGAAGAAACCCTCTTGTTAGATATCTAATTGTGGCATGTGGTCTTGGGGTGAAATTTCAGTGCCAAACATTACTTCTCCACTTAATTTTCAAAACTAGAAAAATTTCTAAACAAAAGTCATGAAATACCTAGAAAATAGACATTTCCCTCCAAATTTTAAATTTCTTGATTCTCAAAATCGAGCACATGAACTTCTTGTTTTTATGCCCCCGTGTATCGAAGATTCGGGGGGCATATAGTTTTTGGTCTGTCTGTCTGTTTGTCTATTTGTCCACAAAAAACTTTAACATTTTGTATATCTTTTGAATGGTAAGTGATAGGGCTCTCATATTTTGCATGTGTATTCCTTGTGGCAATACCTTTCAATGATACCAAAATTTTGGACCTCATGACCTTGACCTTGACATGTGATGGACTTTTTGAAAAAAATAATAAACTTTAACATTGGGTATATCTTTTGAATGGTAAGTGATACAGCTTTCATATTTTGCATGTGCATTCCTTGTGGCAAGACCTTTCAATTGGATTTAGAATAGTTGACCTTGTGACCTTGACATAGGCCTGTGAACAACTGCATAAAAACTTTAACATATCTTTTGAATGATAAGTGATAGGGCTTTCATAGTTTGCATGTGTATTCCTTGTAGAGAGACCTTTCAGTTGGTACCAGAATATTTGACCTCGTGACCTTGGCCTTGGCATGTGACTGTCAGGTAAAATTTCACCAGAAAAATGAAATTATATTTTGTTTAATTTTATATATATCGAAATTAAACTCATGCTTGATATCTATAGAATTTTTTTTGTAAAAAAGATTTTTTTAAATCATTCATCATATTCTCCTCATTTATTCACTTTCGTTTTACAGGTATTGATATATGATTGATTGATTGAATATTGTTTAACGTCTACTCAGCAATATGTCAGCTATATCAAGACGAGAACAAGTTTGTTAATAAATAATCACTTTGGGGTATGGAAAGAGCCATGGGACGGGAAATTCTGACTGCCACTGGAAAAGTAGGGTGAAATCGTCAAGGGCGGGGAATTTAGCCTTGTAGCCGATCACATACGGACCACCCAAAAAAGAGCTTGCTACAAGGTAGCGTGGCATTTCTTCCAACACGTGGACCTGAGTTTACATCCCATCCGAAAGATGGGTTGTGTATTTATTAATCCCGCACAACCACGGAATGGGTCCTATTTCTATATCCCGGGACCCTCGGGGTCAGTCTCTGTTTAGGAGGGGTCACACCCCGCAAGCTGGAGATACTAGGTCCTATTTCTATATCCCGGGGTTCCCTCGGGGTCCTCTGTTAGGAAGACTCATACTCCAAGCTCAGAGGATGCTGCGGGCCTATTCATAAGCCGGGACCGCGCACGGCGGTATATATATCAATGATGAGGAATGTTACTAAAAATATCTATGATTTCATTTCTTCTCTTCTGTCTATTCCTCCACTTTTGGAGAACCAGTATTGATGATCTCTAGTGTAATCAAAGTACTTATGATACTGATAGACAGAACACATTGAGTTGACTATAAATGTTCCAAAAAGGGGGGGGTGTGAAAATTGTTTCCTTAATAATGCTTGGATAATGATTGGAGGGGTTCATTTGGGTGTTTGCATCCAATTGCAATCATCATTTGATATGATAACTTTTCAGTTGATACCAGAATTTATTTCTACAAATTATTTTGTCAGAAGGACATTCATTGTTCAAAGTTGCTAAATGTTTCTTCTTTACTTCTACTCTAGTAATAAAACTTAAAAAAAACAATGTATACGATTTTGAAAGAAACTTGTGCACTATATTTTATCGGAAGCACGAAGATCATCTTTTAGAGCTGTTAATAGGCTTGAAGCCTCACATGATTTTTTTCTTGTCATTTTAACATCTCTCCAGCCATTTCATGGCTTTGAGATAAAAATTAAAAATAAGCCCACTTTACCCAGATGGTAGGTAGGCAAGGAAATACATTAATTTCAAGAAAGTTATAAACAACTAATGATATTGGTATATGAAAAAAAAATATGGTAATTAAAAAGTGCCAGTAAAATATTTTGGTTAACCATGTTGGTCTTGATTTAAATGTAGTGCAAGTTTCTAAATCTTTCCCTGAAAATTAACCCATATTTAATATAAAATAGTTAATTAGTACAAGTCTGACTTCGATTTCAATTTTTGTGTTTGATAAAACACATGACAATCTATAATGATTTGTAAAGCATATAATGTAACATATTTCATTTGTACTTTGGTGAGAAATAATGTAATAATTTATGTATAAATGGCCTGTGGTATTATGTAAATTACAAAATATTCACCTCTGGTATTTACAGATATTTGTAAGTTGAATTTAAAAATACACATAGATATTTGTGAAAACATGCTAGCTTTATTTACATATCATTTTTAACTCACATGGCTATAGCAATTAGCTGTGTCCATCAAAATGTTGACTATCATCGTTTTTGAAGTTTTCATAAGGGATCTTGTCTGAAATTGCTGCATCAGGCTGATTTGAACCAAGCTTGATCACAAAAGTCCATGTTTGGTCCCCTTTTGAATAAGTGTATGGCATCTAATCCATGATAGCAGCAAGCAACATAGTTTTAACATTGGACCTTACTTGAACTACACTTAGTCACAATCGTCTTTGTGTGTACACATAGTCACTATAATCTTTGTATGTACACATAGTCAAAATAGTCTTCATGTGTACACTTAGTCACAGTAGTCTATGTGTGTACACTTGGTCACAATAGTCTTCGTGTGTACACAGTCACAATAGTCTATGTGTGTCTACTTAGTCACAATAGTTTTTGTGTGTACACATAGTCACAGTAGTCTTTGTGTGTACACTTGGTCACAAAAGTCTTCATGTGTACACATAGTCACAATAGTCTTCGTGTGTCCACTTAGTCACAATAGTCTTTGTGTATACACTTAATCACAATAGTCTTTGTGTGTACACTTAGTCACAATAGTCTTTGTGTGTACACTTAGTCAAGTCTTCAGGTGTACACTTAGTCACAGTAGTCTTCCTGTGTACACTTGGTCTCAATAGTTTTTGTGTGTACACATAGTTACAATAGTCTTCGTATGTACACTTAGTCACGATATTCTTCATGTGTACACATAGTCATAATAGTCTTTGTGTGTACACATAGTCATAATTGACTTCGTGTGTACACATAGTCATATTGTCTTCATGTGTACACATAGTCACTATAGTCATTTTGTGGCCCCCTTTTAAAAGCAGTGTCCTTTGTATCCACATCTAATACAAGAAGGCCACCATAAGGGAACATTGTTAACATGTGCGCTATGGCAAAGTTAGTTCACAGATCTTTACTTTGAAACAATTTCAACACTTAGTCACAAAATTTTTGTCTTGCCCACTGCAAATGTTGCAAAAGCGAGACATAGCGTTCAAAAATATTGTCTTCGTTGGTGTCATCCTCCTCAACATTTATTTTAACCTTGTTGTTAAATTTTTCTAAACATCAATATCTTCATCAGATCTTTATAGAATCATTTGAAAATTGGATAGAAGCAAGAAAATGGTCAGAAATTACCTCCAGCTGAAAAATTTTGAATTTTTTTTTTTTTTTTAGTTTTTCTGTGTTTTTTCTGTATTTGGACTTAATTTTTTACAAAAGAAAATTATTTTAACCCTGTGGTTAAAGTTTTCTAAACTTCAATTTCTTCATCAAATCTTAATGGAATCATTTGAAATATGGACAGAAGCAAGGAAATGGGCAGAAAATTACCTCTAGCTGAAAAATTTTGATTTTTTTTAATAGTTTTTCCGTATTTTTTCCATATTTGGACTTAGTTTTTTTGCGCGAGAAATTTCTTTTGACCCTGTGGTTAAAGTTTTTTAAAGGTCAAGTGAAGTTACTAAAGCTTATTTGAATTTCACATAAAGTGGTCAAAAGTTAGATGATGATCAGAAAATTACCTCAAGCTGAAATTGGATTTTTTTTAAAAAGTTTTTCTGTATTTTTTCGAAATTTGGACTTAGTTTTTTGTAAAAAAATTCCATTGTTAGTTGTTGAGAAGTAGAATCTATGATAGTCTTTGAATCTTAATAGAAATACATTAAAATTGACATTTCTGCGTAAAATGAGCAGATGTTTAACAGGCTGTTGGAATTTTGATTCTGGTTCCAACTTTGGTAAATTTTCAAAAATGTCAAAGACCAATAATTTTTGAAATTGTGCATCCAATTACAAATTTTAACAATGTTTTAGAATTAAGCATAATTATGAACACTAAAGAATTCGATTACATGGTTCAACTTTGGTAAATTTCCTGAAACTCTCCCAGACAAGTTATTTTTAGAAATTCTTCTTATTAACAATGCTTTTTTTCACGCCCGCGACGAAAGTCGCGGAAAGCTAGGCATATGCGTGCAAAGTATGACGTCGTTGGCGGCGTAAACTCCAGTTATTATATAGAAGCCTTTGATGTAGGGACTTTATATTTGGTCCATAGGTAGCTTACGGCGAACCCTATCTGTCGGACCCAAAATCATGTGACCTTGACCTATATTTCGCGGTCCAGTGACCAGGGTAAGGTTTTTTGCTTAAGTCCATTTTTTAATAACTACAAGTGATATGTCAATGATATTTGGTATATGGCTTGGTCTTGGTTAGTACATGTCAGTCTGCCATATGGCTTTTGACCTTGACCTCAATTTAACGGACCAGACTCAGTGATTTTGTTCCCTTCAAATTGCAGCCGAATTTTGGCTGTTTCCCCAAGAGATAATTTCCCAACTCTCCGTTTTTATTTCCCAAAGTTGAAAAAAAATCTTCCCAAAATACGTTGTTTACTATGTCTATGTTAATTGAACACATCTAAGTACTTGAATAATTGTGATTTCTTTCAAGCGCATATATGATGTAGATTCTCTGCACCAGGATCGGCTACGAACTTTGTCCGGAAATGGAGTCTCCCATACAAACGGAGGAAGATAACATAACAATTTTTACAAAAAAAGTTAGTTTCTTTTCCCTACAATATACGGATCAAATGAATTTGGCGGCTACAATCCTTGTATACAAGGATTGTCCACAATCCTTATACAAAAGGATTGTACCTTTTTTCCAAAATTTTTGGAAAAAGTATTATTTATTAAATTGACTAGATATGCAAAAGTTTTCGTTATTTTTATAATAAATATACATTTTGAGGTTTTTATTTGTGGTTTTTGTCATTGTTTTGCATGCTATGGCTTCATTTGAAGATTTGTGTTTAAGGCAGACAATGTTGTTGTAAAGGATTATGGATTACAATCGTTATTTACATATTTAAATAAACATGCTCACTAGTAGAGCATGCACAAAATTCAGCTGCAATAATTTATTTAATTTAATTTTATTTTATATTAATAATACATATTAAATTAAAGCACTACTGATACACAAGGATGAATGATAAATAGTAACATTACATAAAACACATACACATACAAATGGTTGTATTTTTTGTACTTATGGTGCCAAGACACAATGGTGAAGAAAGCTGCGGAGACTACAGGCATCTCAGAGAAAACTACTATCCAAATTTACCAGTATATAAGAGATATCTGTACAACCAAACTTAAACACACTCCATCCAAACTTTTATTGCTGAAAAAAAACTGCTATCCCCTCTAATCTATCTGGAGTCATCATTCCATCCCTTTTCACATAAATAATCATTATATCATTTTAATAATTTATTCAATATCCCTACTTGATATAGAACTACATTGGTAATCCTTTCATTATTTTCCAAGTAATTTGTTTGATATTGCTGTGTAAACACAACCCAACTCCAGCCTTAATTAATTCTTGTTGTCCATGTCTCAAATTTAAATTATTTTACTTCAAAAATTGTAAAAATGACAAAAAGGCAAAAATAATTCTAATTTTATTTATTTTATTCATATTAATATAAATAATTTCTTCTAAAATTAAATTACATGATTTTCGGTTGGCGACTACAATCCTTGTATACAAGGATTGTACAATCCTTTTGTATAAGGATTGTGGGCAATCCTTGTATACAAGGATTGTAGCCGCCAAATTCTTTTGATCCCAATATACTGTACTCGGTACCAAATGTGTCCCAACAGCAATTTCTATACAAAAAAGCTGTCAAAACGTGATGAAAAAGGGTGTTTAAAAACAAAACTTATATAATAAAGCCAAGGATAACAAAATACTGGCCCCTACAAAATTTATTTCAAAGTTTGTAACTAATGTTTGGGAAATGTTGACATGAATTTGTTGAACTTGATATTGATAAAACCTCTTCCCTAATGCCCAAAATTGTAAACCTGATCATCAAAAACCCAGTGAACAAGGGATAATATTGACTCTTCATTATTGTCCTTATAGGTCAACAGATCAATGGAGGTTAAATGATGCAAGCTTCTTTAATAGTTATCAATGGCTTTATTTTTCACACAGCAAAAGGGGTATTTTAGGCAAGCATAGTGGTCTGAATAGTAAACACTTTCTTACAAAAGCAGTCAAGTCAGTAGGGCCTCATTCAGTGAGATTACTGGAAGGCCCCAGAGAGAGTTCAGGCCAAAATTTCCATTTAAATTGCTAATATTTGTTAGTATTTTGTTATAAAAAAAATTCCCAGTTTTGAAAATACTGCAATAAATTTTCCCAAACTGAAAAAGGTAGAGGTAGCTTTGAAAAAGGTAACAAAATCACTGCTGCCAGTGACCAGGTTAAGTTTTTTGCTTAAGTCTGTTTCTCAATAACTACAAGCCATAGGTCAATGATATTTGGTATATTGCTTGGACTTGGTTAGTACATGTCAGTCTGCCATATGGCTTTTGACCTTGACCTCAATTTTACGGTCCAGTGACCAGGTTAAGTTTTTTGCTTAAGTCTGTTTCTCAATAACTATAAGCCATAGTAGTGTTGGGAATCAAAAATCATAATCGATTAATTGGAATAATCGGATGTACCTTCCGATTCGATTATCGATTATAATCGGATACCCTTATAATGCTTACAGAGTTTGGTTTTAACCAAGTTTGCTGTGCTGTTATATTGCATGAATTCCAACAAATATCAATTTTCACTGTCCATTTGAAAATGCCTATGTATTTATCATGTTTATTACCTATTGCTTGAGAAAAATCCTAAACAGCATGCTATATTAAGAGAACTCCACTTTTGATGAACAATTTTATTACTGTAATCGTCTATTTATCACAAATTCCAGAATTATCAGACAGAAAATTTTTTATTTTCTGCAAAATTTAACTGGCATCCAATTATCGATTATTTAAAATTATAATCGATTAATCAATTTTATGTGAAAATTGATCGATTATCGATTATAATCGATCATCGGAACATCACTAAGCCATAGGTCAATGATATTTGGTACATTGCTTGGTCTTGGTTAGTACATGTCAGTCTGCCATATGGCTTTTGACCCTGACCTCAATTTCACGTTCCAGTGACCAGGTCAAGTTTTTTTGCTTAAGTCTGTTTCTCAATAACTACAAGCCATAGTCAATGATATTTTCGTATATAGCTTGGACTTGGTTAGTACATGTCAGTCTGCCATATGGCTTTTGACCTTGACCTCAATTTTACAGTCCAGTGACCAGGGTAAGTTTTTTGCTTAAGTCTGTTTCTCAATAACTACAAGCCATAGGTCAATGATATTTGGTATATTGCTTGGTCTTGGTTAGTACATGTCAGTCTGCCATATGGCTTTTGACCTTGACCTCAATTTCATGGTCCAGTGACCAGATTAAGCTTTTTTGCTTAAGTCTGTTTCTTAATAACTACAAGTCATAGGTCAATGACATTTGGTATATAGCTTGGTTTTGGTTAGTACATGTCAGTTTGCCATATGGCTTTTGACCTTGACCTCAATTTTACGTTGCAGTGACCAGGTTAAGTTTTTTGCTTAAGTCTGTTTCTCAATAACTAC
>MJUU01065830.1:0-13331 GCA_002080025.1 Modiolus philippinarum
TTGCTTCAGTAGCTTCAGAGGAGATAGCAAATATATGCTTTTTCCCAAAGGGTCCAATGTTAAACCTAAGTTCAGCGCTGGCGTCCATGTTTTTTGGCGAATCTAAAAAATTTTGGCAAACTAAGTAAAGGACCTGTCATACATCATTCCTGTAAAGTTTGAATCAATTTGCTTCAGTAGCTTCAGAGGAGATAGCAAATATATGCTTTTTCCCATAGGGTCCAATGTTAAACCTAAGTTCAGTGCTGGTGGCCATGTATTTTGGCGGATCAGAAAAATTTCGGCAATCTATATAAAGGACTTTCCATACATCATTCATGTAAAGTTTGGTTCCAGTTGCTTCAGTAGCTTCAGAGGAGATAGCAAATATATGCTTTTTCCCATAGGGTCCAATGTTAAACCTAAGTTCAGCACTGGCGGCCATGTTTTTTGGCGGATTGGAAAACTTTTGGCAAATTAAGTAAAGGACCTTCCATACATCATTCCTGTAAAATTTGGTTAAATTTGCTTCAGTAGCTTCAGAGGATATAGCAAATATACGCTTTTTCCCGTAGGGTCCAATGTTAAACCTAAGTTCAGCGCTGGCGGCCATGTTTTTTGGCAGATCAGAAACATTTCGGTAAACTAAGTATAGGACCTTCCATACATCATTCCTGTAAAGTTTGGTTCAATTTGCTTAAGTAGCTTCAGAGGAGATAGCAAATATATGCTTTTTCCCATAGGGTCCAATGTTAAACCTAAGTTCAGCGCTGGCGGCCATATTATTTGGTGGATTGGAAAAATTTCGGCAAACTAAGTAAAGGATCTTCCTTACATAATTCCTGTAAAGTTTGTTTCAATTTGCTTCAGTAGCTTCAGAGGAGAAAGCAAATATATGCTTTTTCCCATAGGGTCCAATGTTAAACCTAAGTTCAGCGCTGGCGGCCATGTTTTTTGGCGGATCGGAAAAATTTCGGCAAACTAATAAAGGACCTTCCATACATCATTCCTGTAGAGTTTGGTGTGAATTGGTCCAGTGGTTTCTGAGGAGATAGTCGGACGATGACGGACGCCAAGTGATGGCAAAAGCTCACATGGCCTTTTAGGCCAGGTGAGCTAATAAAACTTTTCTTTTAGACATGGTCCTTTATGACGTTATATGACAGAACAGATTCAATCTAAGTTCATTGTACCAAGGACTTATCAGTTTGAAAAGTCATTGTGTGAAATTATCTCCCTTCTAAACATGCTAATTAGGTGGGCGTCTACTTCATCGGCCATATTGTAGAAACACACTGTCTGTAAATTCTGCATAGTAAAGGTTGAATATCTAGCTTGTTCAGGTAAATAAATCATATATGAATAATGAGTTTAACATAACAACATTTCCAAAATAAAAATTTACAATGGGGCTGATTTTGTTCGTTTTGTGTTAAATGTATTCACAGCAATCACACAAAAATTAATCTGGCAGCAGTAAAATATTACTAAAATGCAAAAATTACCTTGGGTGGACACAATTCCTGCATGAAAAGATAGCAAGCCAAAGGTTCAGCTTGGCAGGTTATGTTATTTTTTAACCACTGCCAAGGTGCTCACAGGGATAAATGTCCATCAGTAAAATACTTAATCAGTAGGACTATTATGGGATAATGTATCTGTATATTTATTTTTTACGGTAGTCGAGTATTTTACTATTCAACTAAAAACGTAATGAAAATCTGTTAAAAAACAATTTTGGTTACCTGTTTGCGCCTCTAACTGTAAGTAATATTCTATGAATCAATTTCATTACTAATAATTTGTTAAGGTTCCGCGGAACCTAGAGTCTCACCTGCTCACTCCGCTATCATTCTAATTTGGTCTATATTAAAATGTTCTAGCTAAGTAGAATTCCAAGAAACAACTGGTCTTCCACAGTTTCAGGAAAATTACCAAAATTGGAATACAAAATTTATGAAATCTTATCATTGAAAATATTGTTTTTGACTAAAATTCATCAAAAAAAATGGTTGCAAACAAGAATTCCCGAAAATTGCTTGTCTTTGAGAGTTTCAGGCAATTTACCAAAACTGGAACCATATTTTTTAATTCTTGGTTTTCAGAATTACGTCTTGTATAAAGATATGGCCAAGATATTTGATTGTATGCAGAAATTTTAAAAGTTGATTAGTCTTGGACATTTTCAGGAAATTTATTGAAGTTGGAACCAGAGTAAAATTCTAAAAGCTTCTTGTGCATCTATAGACTATATGCAACAATTCTACATCAAAATTAAAGTATTCATTCTCAATTTTGTTTAACAATTGTTGATATATGGACCAAAATAGAAAATTTAGCCAAATTCATTGATGTAGAAAATATAGGTCAAGGTGACATAATTCTAGTATGGATGTTTGTCACTACTAAAGATGTAACCACTTACCAATAATCATCAGTCTATGGCATTTAAGTGCTGATATATGGTGCAAACAAAAAAATTTCATCGAAAAAAACCAAGTCCAACTAATGGAAAAATATGAAAAAATTGGAATTATTTTTTTTTCAAAAATAAACTTGGGAAACAATATTGAAGTTGTACTGAACATTGTGTCAAAATTTCATTGATATTGAATGATTCGAGAAAGTTATTGAAGTTAAAATAAAGGGCTACGCCGAGCGCAGCATGATACAACCGCAGCATGATACGACCGCAGCATGTCGAATACTGAAATTTGAATATGAGTGCTATTCAAATGAATGAGGAATAGTAAATAAATGGACACAATAAAGAGCTTGAATCAGTTGCAATTTTGCTTTAGCTCAGAAACCGGAAAAGCTATGCCAAATTTGTTGACATACTACTGAAAGCTTATATCAAGAGGAATTCAAAGAAAAAAATCCCATCGAAATCCGATGGAAAATAAAGATTTCACATATTTAAAGAATTTGCAATTTTGGCCCCTTTGACCCCTTGTAGCTCGGAAACGGTAAGAGCTACGCAAAATCCGTTGACATACCACTGGAAACTTATATCAAGAGGAATTCAAAGAAAATAATCCCATCGAAATCCGATGGAAAATAAAAATTTCAGGTAATCAGCAAATTTGCAATGTTGGCCCTGTTCGGCCCCTCATAGCTCAGAAAGGAAACAAATTACCAAAAATATAAAAGTTGAGCGCCATATTAATTTTTCATAAGGAATCTAATGAAAAAAACTGCATCAAAATCGGACAAAAAATGAAAAAAATAGATTTTTGAGATTTCCCCCTTTTGGGACCCATTTATCTCATTAACGGTACATGTGACATGAAATCCGTTGACATACATCCGATTCCAAATTTCCTTAGGATCACACTGAAAGAAACCCCATCAAAATCCGATAAATAATAAATATTCTACAGCCCAATATATGAAAACACCTAATTTGGCCCTTTTTGGCCCTTTTTAAAAAAACGGGCGGGACCACAATACCCAAAACCAATCCCAACCTTCCTTTTGTGACAAGCAACATTATGTTAAAATTTCATAAGGATTGATCAACTAGAACTGAAGTTATCGCACGGAAACGAAGAGTCTACAGACGCCGACGACGACGCCGCCAACGACGACCCGACGACGCCGCCAGTATCATACCAATATACGACCTCAAAAATTTTTTTGCGGTCGTATAAAAAAATTTAACATTTGGATTAACAGCCAATGACGGAATCTATGATCGCTATGTCTTGCCTTCGCGACAAGGCAAGACAAAAATAGAGCGAGGATTTTTACAGAATGGTTAACTTTGGATTGTTTTCCTGAAGCACTGCATGGAAGGGTGGATATGAAATTTTGCACACATATCTATCAATTCTTAATAAATCAATATACCAATTTTGAACAAAATCCAGAGATGTATATTTTATTCATCAATTAAGATAGGCACCCAGCTTAGTCCACTGTAACCACGATTTATACTGTAATGAGTTACATGAGTTAAAACTAGAAAATGTGTCTATAAGACATGGATGCCCCGCCAATAAATTTATCTCAACAGGTAACCTAAGTCAAACGGGCATGAAATTAATCCCCTGTCAGTGAATTGTGATGGAATGTTGTGTATAGTTATCAAGAAGTGGACCTAAACCGAAAAATTTAACAAAGTCATTCAAGCATAAAAGATGGTCAAAGTCATCAAAATGGTAAAGGTTCCGCTGAACCTAGTGTCTCGCCTGCTACGAATTCTAAGAAATAACTGGTCTTTGAGAGTATCAGGAAATATACCAAAGTTGGAACCAAAAAATTTTGAAATCTAACCATTGGCAATATTTGTTTTGACAAAAATTCATCCGAAAAGCATGGTTGCTAACAAAATTTCAAAAAATTAATTGTCTTTGACTCAATTTGAGAGTATCAGGAAATTTACCAAATTGGAACCATATTTTCTTAATTCTTAGTTTTCAGAATTATGTCTGGTATGAAAAATTGCTAAAATATTTGATTGTATGCAAAAATTTCAAAAATTGTGAGTCTTGGACATTTTCAGGAAATTTACCAAAGTTGGAACCGGAATAAAATTCTGAAAGATTATTGCTTATCTATAGACTACATCCAATGATTCTACATCAAAATTAAATTTCCTAAGTTCAAGTTTGTTTAAACATTGTTGATATTATGGACCAAAGTGAAAATTAAGTAAAATTCATTGATGCGGAAAATATAGGTCAAGGTGACATAATTGTAGTATAGATGTTGGTTACTACTAAAGATGTAACCATTAACCAATCATCATCTGTATATGGCATGTAGGTGCTGAGATATAGTGAAAACAAAAAAAAATATTAAAAAAACTAAGTCCAACAAATGGCAAAATACAGAACAAGAGTTGTCAGAAGACAACATAGCTCGCTGGGGATTCCAGTAACCTTAATGCACAATAAATTCGAAAGTAATAAAAAGCTTTCTTCACAGGAAAGTTACATATCAAATATAAACACCCTATCATTAAACAACTTAATTCTAGAAGCAAAGTTAAAAGTTTTTAAAAAATTGCCCTCAGGGCAAGGTCAAGGTCAAAATGTCTACAAATTTGGTATCACCAGAAAGCTCTCAAAATAAATAAGTTACATACCGTACAAAATATAAACACCCTACCACTAAAGGCTGACCTTCTAGAGGAAAGGTTTAATTTTTTTTACAAATTGCCCTCAGGATAGTTGTAGACCAAATATGAACACCCTCCACTAAAAGCCTACCTTCTAAAGGCAAGGTTAAAGTTTTTTTTAAAATTGCCCTAAGGGCAAGGTCAAGGTCAAAATGTCTACAAATATGGTACAACTAGAAAGGTCTCATCATAAGGAAGTAACATACCAAATACGAACACCCTAACAATTAAAGCCTACCTTCTAGAAGCAAGATTAAAGTTTTTTAAAAATTGCCCTAAGGACAAGGTCAAGGTCAAAATGTCTACAAATATGGTACAACTAGAAAGGTCTCATCATAAGGAAGTAACATACCAAATAAGAACACCCTAACACTAAAAGCCTACCTTCTAGAAGCAAGATTAAAGTTTTTTAAAAATTGCCCTAAGGACAAGATCAAGGTCAAAATGTCTACAAATATGGTACCACAAGAAAGCTCTCATCATAAGGAAGTTACATACCAAATATGAACACCCTAACACTAAAAGCCTACCTTCTAGAAGCAAGGTTAAAGTTTTTTAAAAATTGCCCTAAGGGCATGGTCAAGGTCAAAATGTCTACAAATATGGTACCATGAGAAAGGTCTCATCATAAGGAAGTTACATACCCAATATGAACACCCTACCATTAAAAGCCTACCTTCTAGAGGCAAGGTTAAAGTTTTTTTAAAAATTGCCCTGAGGACAAGGTCAAGGTCAAAATGTCTACAAGTATGGTACCAAAAGAAAGCTCTCATCGCAAGGATGTCATATACCAAATATCAACATCCTAGTTCTTCAGGTCTCCATTCCACAGGCCAGGTTAAAGTTTTCCTGACAACGCCGAAGACGCCAACGCCGACGCCGGGGTGATGACAATAGCTCTCCGGACATTCGTCCCGGCGAGCTAAAAATTGGAATTATTTTTTTTCCAAATTATACTTGGGATTCAATAATGAAGTTGTACTGAATATTGTGTCAAAAATTCAATGCTATTGAGCAAGATTTCAGAAAGTAATTGAAGTTCAAAAAAAGTTTAACATTTGGGTTAACCCAATGTTGACGCCAACGTCGCTGACGACACCGACGACGGAATCTATGGTCACTATGTCTCGCCTTCGCGACGAATTCGCAGGCGAGACAAAAACTGGGCAGTTTTCTTTAAGATTATTTCATAGAACAATTCATAGTTATATGTTGTGTAATTGCAGAGAAATGGATTTATAAGACAAAATTTAACACAAGTCACTCAAGCATCAAATATAGGTCAAAGTCACTCAATGATTTGGGTAACAAGTACTGATCAAGATGATTAATTCGATGAAATAACATTGTCTTATAATGTGAAGTTGTTGAGACATTGACTTTAATTTATAATTTAACTGAAGTCATTCAAGTGTAAATTGTAGGTCATGGACACCCAATTGTTGGCGAAACAGGTATATAGTTCTCCTTTAGATGAATGTTACAGTGAAATATCTTGATGCTTCAATACATAGTTGTTGAGAAACAGACTTCAATGCAAAACTTAACCAGGGTCACTGAAGCATAAAATGTAGGTCAAAGCCACCTAATTGTCAGTGATTTGGATAGTACTCATCAAGGCAATTAATTTGATGAAACATCATTGTCTTATATTGTGTAGTTGTTGAGGAAAGGACTTTAACACAAAACTTAACCAAAGTCATTGAAGCATAAAATGTAGGTCAAAGCCACCTAAATTAAAATGATTTGCGTAGTACTTATCAAGGCAATTAATTTGATGAAGCATCATTGTCTTATAATGTGTAGTTATTTAGAAATGGACTTTAACACAAAACTTAACCAGAGTCACTCAATCATGAAATGTAGGTCAAAGTGTCAAACTGCCTAGTGAACTATGTAGTACTATTAAAGATCTATCTACTGGTCTACTATCATTGTTCTATATCTTACAGTTTCTAAGAAATGGACTTAAACACAAAACTTTACCACATGGAATTTGAAACTATGGTAAACAATTCAAGTAGAACTTTCTTGTTTCGTTTAATGAAGAACTCCATTTCTTTTGTTTAATACAAATTACTCATCAGCCTGCTATAATGAGAATGATATGCAACTTGTACACAATTAATTCTATGGTGGGACATTTGATATGCATTCACTTTACTGCTAGTTACTAAAAGGGTTATACATGGATTTTAATAAAATGATCTTTTTCTGAAAGCTGAAACATTTTTACATTGTTAGAGTAAATTTCGTTTCATTATAACAAGTACTTTCTTCAATACACATTATTATTTGTAATCAAGACGTTTTCATTGATTTTTTGTCACTTCTGGTAAATATCGGTAAAATGCACCACAATTTGCATGTAAAGGCATGAAAGTAGTTCACAGAATTTGACAGAATTGATATTTTCGTAAAGTGTGACATCTACTGCACTGCCAGGACAATTTTTGTGACCAATATTATTTTATTCATGTTGAAAGTTGGATCAAATTGACATAACCTCACATCTCGCGATACATTTCTAATTTATCACAAGATGCTTATCCTCCTCATTATACGTCCTTGATTGTACTATGATTGTGTTTTTATTGTTGCAGTATCACATGGACTTGACATATACACTTAATAAAGGATTCGGCAATAAACAATGAAAATGATCTCCTATAGCTCGGATTTTCTGGTGTCCTTATACTGAGTTTTAATATGTCAAATGGATGTACTATCATGGTCTATAAATATGTCTATGGTTCAATGTAGTTAGGCCTATATGTGCAATAAAATCAACAAAATAAGGAAAACGTGTAAATGGAAGTGGGGGCAATTAAAAGTTTTATCAAAATTGTCATCATTTATAAGCCCCTTTACCGTATAGCACAAACAGATGTCAATTTGTCTGCCATTTAATACCTTTGAAAATACCTATCATAAAATACAAAGATAATACACAAGGAGGTATACAGTTAGTACAACTTAGATGTACTGGCCTGCCACAGAATAAACCAAGCAGACAACCAAAACTTGACTAAGTGATAACTGAATAAAACAGATTCATAACAGAAACACACAGGACGAGTTCAAAACTAGAGGATCCAAAGAGCCTGGATAGCTCTCCTAGTCTATGGGTGACACAGACAGTCCAAATAACCTCTATGTTAAAAGGTCTCATTTTATAGTATGTTAACAGACTTTGATGTAATATGGCCCAATATTAAACTATGATCACTACTGGCAGCCATCTTGGATCTGATGTGGACCTTCAGAACATATTTTTCAAGGTTGGACAACTAAGGACAATTTTGACAAAGTTTGGTTCCAATAGGAAACATGGTTGCAGAAGACAAGATCTATGGATGTGTTTTCCAATAGGGTTCAAATTGTTAAATTAAGTTCTAGTTGGCAGCCATCTTGGATGAGATACGGTGGCCTGAACACATTTGTGAAAAGGAACAACCAGAGACAATTGCAAAGTACATTATACTTAGTTTCTTATTGGTTTGCAACTTCAGAGGAGAAGGTCTTTGAATTCTTTCAAAAGGGTTTAAATACATTCTGCAGTGATCTCTACAAGATTTTTGTATACATTTCTCAAACTTGACTTTAAGATATGACATAGCTTTACAGATATCTTTCCCACCTAAATGGAGTTGACAGCTTGAGATCCCAATGACTACTACTGTAAAACAGGTCTGTGTATTAACTTGCAATCATGTAAACAATTTTTTTTAAACTGGTTATTTTTTGCCGATATGATCAAACAAAAATTTCATTACTTGAATACACAGTGAAAAGTGATTGCTAGCCTCTAGTTATATACAAAACTATCCATGAAGAATTAATTGATTAATTCTTGATGTATGTATTTTCATGATGTCATCTTTTTATATTGTCTTCAATTGAGTGCTGTGTTTCAGATTGAAATTTAATACAGAAAATCAATATATTGTATATATTTGTCGTTTCCTTTATCATTATCATGTAATTGAAGTTTAACATGACTTCATGTCTTGTCAATACATTAGTTTATTAAAGTAAATGTAACAAGAGGCTCCAAGTGGCCTGTGTCATTCACTTGACATTATTTTTATATACATTTTGCAGTGATCAGCAGGTGCTAAAAGAAATATACAGTACTGTAACAGAATCTAGATGGCTAGTTCCTCTAATGCATAACCGTAGGTCTATGTCCTTTTTATATTTTATGATTTGGCAAACCATTGAGCTACAGATTTCCTGGTCGATTTGTGTAGCACATTTCAGGGAGATTTTTGAAACCAACGTTTTTCAAAAAACTTACAACTTGTACAGTCATAACTTTCTATTTATTAAAGAAATTGTCTGATTAGAAATGTTATCCCACCTACTAATGTAGCTATTTTGAATATCGCAGTAACGTGACATTTCAGGAGGCAGCATTAAGAGGCAGCATTTAATGCTTGTTTGTCTCCAAAACAGATATCTATCAAGAGAAGGGGCAGTCGGAAACGACAGCTAATCCCCTCGCCCGATTGTTGAATGTTTATCTAATATCAAAAGCACTCCACAAAGTTGTACCATTCATGATCTGGCTTGTTACTTAAATCTGAGCCAGTCATGCAAGAAATGCAGTGACCTTATTTCAATCAGGAGCCTCATACCCATAGCATATGCATCTTCTGATGAAAGATTAATCTTCTACAAGTTGTAGTATCCCAGATCTGGACTCTTACAAAAACTTCAACCTAAGTCACTCATGCATGAAATGTAGGTCAATGTGACCTAATTTTTATCTGGAGCTTTGAAACTTTATAAGACGCATCTACATACAAAATATTATTCCTCTACGAGTTGTAGTGTCCCAGATCTGGACTCTTACAAAAACTTAAACCTGAGTCACTCATGCATGAAATGTAGGTCGAATCCACCTATTCTATATATCAACCTCAAGTCCTATTCAAGATGCATCCATGGACAAAACCTTGTCCATCTATGACATGTTATTCAAAAGATATATGGTCTTAAGTTTGAACGGACGGACAAATGGACGAACAGACGAACGGGTGAAACGTTATATCCCCTACCCAACTTCCTTGGGCGAGGGGATAAAAAATGTAAAAGGAATGTTTCTAAATATATATGTTAATAATTTCCTCTAGGAATGGTGAAGGAAGTGAGCACAATGAATTTTTAAGCTACAGCTTCACAACATACCTCCTTTAGGATATCAACTCCGTGCATTTACCTGAATTTAGTTCTGCCTCCCAATACATCTCAGTTCCAACCAGACTGATGCCAGCAAGACGGTCGAGGGCTGTTTGACCCAAACAATAACATTGTTATGATAATGAGCAGGAAATGAATATTTATTGGTAAATAAATATAGAAATAAATATAGAAGGTATAGGATATATATTTTAAGAAACAAAATACATACATGAGACTGTCCTTGCATGTCTGAGTTTCCCTTTATCAAAGCTGTGCCATTTTTTGTTGCACAAAATCAAAAGTTTTTAATAGGGTGAAATCTGTAGCTCTATGGTCTGCAACTTTCAAATAATCAGCACAAGGACCATAAGAGCTATGACTCCACAGCTTAATTATTGAAAAAAGAGACTCACCAGCCCCCTTTACATATGCCCTTTCTCTAAGCTCTCAGAATATTCAAATTATCCATCTCTATATAAATCAGCATTTCCATTATGAACATTTTGACATTGGATTTTGATTATACATAAACCAAACAACATTTATATATGAAAGAAGGAGATATGATAAGACAGTATCCATATCAATTTCATTGAGGTCAAAAGTGGCTTAGTATTATTATCAACCATCTTGGATTTAATATTTTCATAACGTGACAGGCACCTTGAAAATGTGACCATCAGGAAAAAGTAAAAATATTTGTATCAAAAATGATATTTTTATTTTCTTTTAATTACATCTCATCTGCAAGCACCTTTTAGTTCTGTATTTTCAACCATTTGTAAAGCAATTATTCATTTTTCTAAAATTTTCTCCTCAAACCATTATTTTTAATTCAAAGGAAGTTAGGGTTAGTCTAAGCCTAACCTTAACCCTTAATGAAATTAGATAACCACTTGATATCAATTGTATGTAAAATATAATTAAAAAAACACATTCTTTGTAAACTTCTTTCTTAGTGGATTTACAATCTTATTATCAATATTTTGAAACATGTCAATTTAGTTAAAAAACCGGCTTAACAGAAGAAAACTTTCATTTTAAAGGACAAGCAACATTGATTATTTTTTTTAATGAAGAAGACCCTTCAATAAAATAGATAAAATTAAATCAAAGCAAATTTCTACAGTCAAAGCTGTCAGCTGATTGTTTGCCGTTAATGTTTGATTGTTTTATAAACAAGAGGTAATTAACTCTGGTACTCATTCAAATTGACAATTAAAACTTGCTTTTTAAAAAAAAAAAAAACCTGAAAGGCTTCATTTAAAAGCCAAGAGGACCTTCATTGAAGGTCCTCATCCCACGTTAAATAAATGGTGGTCATTCATTATCAATTACAACTTAGTAGTAAGTCTTATACGGAAGACATATTCCGCCTGTGTAATAACACAAAACTAAGTTCAGTCAAACAGGAAGTGGGCATGCAAAAGATCCCAGACCCACTTACACATTATAGGTCCCCATACTGATATTCCATGCCAAATTGTGGAAGGCAGGGATATGCGATTTCTGACAAAAACATGACAGAAATTTTCAAGACTCGAAAAATATTCTAAGTTCAGTCAAACAGGAGGTGGGCATGCCAGAAATTCAAAACTCTATTACACAGTATAGGTCCCCATACTGATACTCCATGCCAAATTGCAGAATGCTGGGATATGATGGTTCCTGAGTAAAATTTGACAGAAATTTTTTGTGATGCCAATTTGCAAAAATATTCTGAGTTCCGTCAAATAGGAAGTGGGCATGCAAGAGAGCCCAAACTTTATTACGTGATATAGGACCCCATACTGATACTCCATAATGAATTGTAGAAGGCTGGGATTTGTGATTCCTTAGAAAAATGTGACCAAAATTTTCAAGAAGCAAAAAATATTCTAAGTTCCGTCAAACAGGATGTGGACATGCGAGAGATCCCAAACTCTGTTACACAGTATAAGTCATCATACTGATATTCCATGCCAAATTGCAGAAAGCTCAAATACACAGTTCCTGAGAAAAATGTGACAAAATTTTTTGTGATGTCACCGCCACAGATAAGGACGATACAGATGCAAGGCTTCGGAAAGTGATCCCTATATGTTGCCACTGCGTGAACGCAGGTGACACAATGATATGAGTACTAGTATTTGTACCAAGTACTCAAGTACTGAATTCAAGACATTTTGCCATTCCTAATATTCATAATAATACACTTTTACCTTAGCTGATGTAACTATTTGTGTAGCAGCCTTTTTAGATATCTGTTTAATATGTTTAACTATATCCACTGGGTCAGCATGTGCTATATGTGATAATGTCTTGTATCCACTGGTGTACAGCTGCTTTGCTCTGCCCTGTTATAACAAAAATAAATTGATATATCGACTGGGTCAGCAATTCTAGATACTTTTCATATTTTAAAGTTCTTGGTAAACCTCACAGTCAAAAACATAGGTAATCAACGATTACAGAATTTGCCTCGTTAGTTGTTATGGCACATTGTCACAGTAACAAAACTTTGCCTGGATGTTAACCTACCATCAGAGTTGCATGCATAAGCAAGGTTACATAGTCCTACTATGTATAGTGACTGAGATCTGAACTCGTCCAAAAACTTGGATGTAAATCAATCAAGCGGAAAATATAAGTCAAAGTGACCTAAAGTAGCCACAAAGAAAGTTGCAGTGACATTTCTCACTAGAGGCTCCCAGGAGCCTGTATAGCTCACCTGTATATAGCAGTGGTACATCCATGCAATAACATTAATTTTTTAAATACATTTCCTATAAGGTCTAAAGTTAATCAATGGGACTGCTGGTGGTTATCTTGGATTATGAAGGGACATGTTACTTAACACCACCCAAGGACTATTATGACAAAGTTTGGTTGCAATTGGCAAATTGGTTTCAGAGGAGTTGATTGTTGAATGCATTTGCCATAGCCTATAGGGTCTAATGTTAATCAATGGACCCCATTGGCGGCCATCTTGGATTACGCACTGACATGTCAGATACAATTTTTCATTTACACCACCAAAGTACTATTGTGACAGAAATTT
>MJUU01065830.1:51755-85649 GCA_002080025.1 Modiolus philippinarum
AAGACAAAACAAGGACGTGAGACAGCTACAATGCACAGAAATAAAAAGATAACATTAAGAACTAAGGCACTCACAGTGTGAACTCCCATGAAAACCGGGAGTGACATCAGGTGCTCCGGAAGGGTAACCATGTCCTGCCCCACTAACGACACCTGTCACACTATCAGTAAAGCATATATTTTTTGAAAGATCTGTTTGGTTGTGGATTGGTTAATGCCATTTTCTAACCCTTAGAATGATGCAAAGTTGAGATCTCACAAAAACCAATGAAAGTCTTATGTCAGTATCTTTGTCAATGAACGTTTGTTAAATATTTTTAGAACTGTTTTTCTGTGTATATTATGTTGTGATTATATGCACTTGATGACTTTCGCAATAGTTGACTGACAAAGGTATAAAAGTATCTGGAAAGTGTGTTTGGGCAATAACTGGTTAAAGTTCTTTTGTGACTCTTTTTGCTTGGGTTTTGCTGATCATAGAGTAATTTCTTTCTCAATATTTACCCAATATTTTTAGTTTGTGAATTCACTGTTGTATGTTACCGGATGGGTCTGTAATAATATTGTGTGAATCTTTTTTCATTTACTTTAAATAACTTATGTACCTATTGTTGTTAACAAACAATTTACATAACATCATTGCAACATTTTCACAATTCTTCTTTGTTGGACAGAAAACTAAACATGAATTCTGTGGTATAACTTCTAACACCAGCCCCATTAAGTGGTCTGGATCTGTCTTATTCTGGTCTGGTGTGTACTGAAATAGAAATAATGTCAATAACATAAAAAAAAACTTCTGACATCAGTCCAATTAAGAGATCCAGGCCAGCCTAAACTATCCTGTGTATGTCTAATTCTAGTTAATTGATTTCAATAACAGACAAAAATAGGAATTTTTCCCAGGAATGTCAGTATTTTACAGCATACAACAGTAATTTACTGGGCATGTCACTACTCTACATCAGTAATTCACTGGGCATGTCACTACTCTACATCAGTAATTTACTTGGAATGTCACTACTTAACAGCATAGAACAAAAATTTACTATGAATGTCACTACTATACAGCAGACAACAGTAATTTACTTGGAATGTCACTACTTAACAGAATAGAACAAAAATTTACTATGAATGTCACTACTATACAGCAGACAACAGTAATTTACTGAGCATGTCATTACTCTACATCAGACAACAGTAATTTACTGGGAATGTCATTACTCTACATCAGACAACAGCAATTTACTTGGAATGTCATTACTCTACATCAGACAACAGCAATTTACTGGGCATGTCATTACTCTACATCAGACAACAGCAATTTACTGGGAATGTCCCTACTCTACATCAGACAACAGTAATTTACTGGGCATGTCACTGCTATACATCAGACAATAGTAATTTACTGGGCATATCACTACAATACATCAGTAATTTACTGGGAATGTCACTATTTTACAAGAACAGTAATTTACTTGGAATGTCACTACTCTACAACAAACAATAGTAATTTACTTGGAATATCAATACTGTACAGCAGACAACAGTAATTTACTGGGCATGTCACTACTCTACATGAGACAATAGTAAATTACTGGGCATGTCACTACTCTACAGCATAAATAATTAACTTACTGGGAATGTCACTTCTCTACTGTGGATATTAACTTACTGTGAATGTCACTACTCTACTACAGACCTTTACTTACTGGGAATGTCACTATTCTACTGCAGACATTTACTTACTGGGAATGTCCATACTCTACTGCAGAAATTTACTTACTGGGAACGTCACTACTCTACTGTGAGCAACATTCTCCTCAGACATCTTTGATGTTACTTCATAAATATTATCTGCTACCTTGACATATTCTGTTAATTTAACCTAAAATTAGAAATTAAATGCAAGGTTGATATTCTCACATGGAAAACCTTGCATATAACTTAGTAAGTTTTCCAAGGAAGACAGGTGTCGCCTTTGTATTACGCAAAAAAATGTTCTAAGTTCAGTCAAACAGGAAGTAGGAATATGAGAGAACCCAAACTCTCCTACAGGGTATTGGTCCCCATACTGACACTCCATGCAAAATTGCAGTAGGCTGTAATATGTGGTTCCAGAGAAAAATGTGACTTAAACTTTCAAGACATGAAAATTGTTCCGAGTTCTGTCAAACAGGAATTGGGCATGTGAGAGCTCCAAAACTCTCTTACACCATATAGGTCCCCATACTGATGCTCCATGCCAAATTGTAGAAGGCTGGGTTATGTGGTTCCTGAGGAAAATGTCACAGAATTTTTTGTGACACTGACGCCCGACACCAGATGAATCTGCACATTGATCTTTAGTAGCAGCGATGACAACAAAATGTAGGTCTTAATTTGTGTGCACTACCTGCTTGCTAAAATCTTCATATAACTGTTCAAGCATGATAGAAGGGTCAAGCCCACCATCTGAATGCGCATAATCCTCAGGATGCAACTGCATGTCAAATATCGAGCAGCTGCAAAATTTCAGAGTCAGTGGAGCATGACTGCAGGGGCATAGACATAAAACGCCACTGAAACTTATCTGTACTGATGCTAATGCAACTGCATACCAAATATCAATGGGCTACTATGAGTGGTTGATATTAAACAGACAAAAGAAATAATTTAAACATTTGAAAAACTGTGCAAATTTCAAAGTCAGTGGAGCATGACTGGGGGCATAGAAATAAAACGCCACTGAAACTAATCTGTACTGATGCTAATGCAATTACATACCAAATATCAATGGGCTGTTATGAGTGGTTGATGCTAAACAGACACAAGAAAAAATTTAAATATTTGAAAAACAGTGCAAAATTTCAAAGTCAGCGGAGCATGACTGCAGGGGCATAGACATAAGACGCCACTGAAACTGATCTGTACTGATGCTAATGTAACTGCATACCAAATATCAATAGGCTAGCACAGGCGGTTAATGTTAAACAGACCCCCAAAAAACTTAAACAATTGTGGACGGCCGCCAGAATCACCATACCTAAGTCTCACTTTTTTTGACTATCATCGAAGGCTTGACAAAAACTTAACATGAAAGTTTATGCTGGCGCCACCATCATACTTTGTACATATATTAATCGCTTTCCATGCCTTTCATTGCAACGAGACAAAAACCCTTAGACATGTTAGAAGTTAACTGCCTATTACTTCTTTTGAACCTCGCATTCTTAATGCATTTCAGCTTTGTGCACACTCCTAATTCGCAATTTATTTAAATTTTTCATTTTTGCCCATGGTTAAGGAATCACACTAATTTACAGATTTACAGTACAATGTATTAATTTTCTATTACTTATTGATTGATCTATGTTAAACCTTAAATTTTCAGATCAATTTCTTGCAATTCAATAAATACTGGCCCCCAAATTTTATTTAACATTTTGAAAAACAAAACACTTGTGTTTTAACACAGTAAATATCAGAAAATTCTACAAAAGGAAACTATTACCCTCTTAATCATGAAGGAAGTAAAGTTTAAATTTCACAAACAAATACATATAGTAGATTGCTGGTAGCTGGGATCACTCTTTCAATATACATGTAACAAATTCCAGCCACATTTTTTATTCCAACATGTTATTATGGATGTATTACGATTATATATCTCAAATACCCTGTTATGACGACCATTTCCATAGATACATTCAGTATTTTATGTATCAATGTTGAACTGCTTAACCCCATCGCAATTTTTGCGCCTGTCCCAAGTCAGGAAACATTGGCTTGTCCTTGTTTTCTTATAAAATTTTAGTTTCTTGATATTTGGGTTATTGGATGGTGTTTGTTTCCATTGATTTATTCACTTTTTTACCTTTTTTGGGCCATTTAGGGCTTGCTATATGGTGTGACCTTCCAACTGTGTTGAAGACCGTACCGTGACCCCTAGATGCTTTGTTTTGGGTCGTTTTAACCTGGATATGGGATGTTGTCTCCTTGACATTTACCCCGTTTCCTTTCTTTTTCATATGTATTTGCAAAATATTTGATAATCAAACTTACAGGTCTAAAATCATTATGGTAGACATCAGCCTTAAGGAAATTCTGTAAATCTTCGATATTATTTAGTGTGGCACTCATCCCAATTATCTGTGTTGTACCTGTAAATTAAACAATGCAGTAATACATAACTGTCAAATCCTCTGCCATACTACTCCAAAAGATTTTACAAGTATTATCATAATTGAGAATGGACATCAAATAAATACCTTGTATTTCAGTTCCAGCCAAAAAATTAGGAATTTTTATATACAAACAATTATCGTTTAAGTCTATCACTGCCTCTTAAATTGGTACCAGTTGGAACTGCTGTTTTCAAATAAAGCAACAAAATACTAAAAATGCAAGCCATTGATACAACTTATTTCTCACATTTCTGGGATGCATAAATTCTGTACGAAAAACCAATGTGAGATTCATGCATCTCACATCAAATGACCTCCCTTGACATAAGAATGCAAATAACGTCGCGTCACAATGCTAAACATCAGAAAACCACACAATAGGTATTGCAGTAGGTGTCCTAGTTTAAGAGAACCCATATTTGTTTCATGATGGCCATATTATTTACCTTTAATATTCGGCTGAGAAATGAGAGAAAAATAATCAGCCATGGTAAAAAAATGTCCACCCTCGGGTTCACATATCCTATCATCAGAACTCGGCAAGCCTCGTTTCTGACTGGAAAATGTGAACCCTCCAGTGAAATAGTCAAATCTCACATTTAGAACATGACTGATTATTATAGTCTCTTCAGTGCAAATGAAATCAATATATTTGGAAATCAAGGTTAATAGAAGTAAAACTAGAAATGGGACCAGTCGCAAACGACAGCTAATCCCCTCGCCCCCTTTCAAGAAATAATAACCCTAATATAATCTAAAGATGTATAAATGTTGTAGGTACATCCACTGAACATTAAAATCATTGATGTGTAACATTAAGTTTCTCAGATATAAACATTAATGGAAACTTAACCCAAGTCAGTCAAGTGTAAAATGTAGGTCAAAGTGACCCAATTATCATCTGAAGCTGCAACACTCTCCAAGATGCATCCATTGACCAAAGATTATTGATGCACAGCATGTAGTTTCTCAGATATGAACAGTAATGCAAACTATAACGGTAGTCATTGAAGCATAAAATGTAGGTCAGAGTGACCAAACTATCATCTGAAACAGCATCACTCTCCAAGACGCATCCACTGACCAAAGATGATTGATGTGCCACATGTAGTTTCTCAGATATGAACCTTAACGCAAACTTTAACCCGAGTCATTGAAGTGTAAAATGTAGGTCAGAGAGACCCAATTATCATCTGAAGGATCATCATTCTCCAAGACGCATCCACTGACCAAAGATGATTTATTTGCCACATGTAGTTTCTCGGATATGAACCTTAACGCAAACTTTAACCTGAGGTGGGACGAACGGACGGACACTCGGACGGACGCTCAGACGGACCGACGAACAGGCGAGATGCTATATCCCCTCCCCAACTCCGTTGGGCTAGGGGATAACGAAATGCTATATCCCCTCCCCAACTCCGTTGGGCGAGGGGATAATAATCTAAAAGCCTGAAAAGGGATGCTTAAGCCAGATTAGGACAGAGCTTTGATCAATCGAGCTACTATATATCTTTTTTTAAAATAAAAAACTTTTTATAAAATATATACATATTTATATACATACAAAATTTACTACCCCACTTTGTAAACCACAAAAAACTGCACTCAATTTGCATGCATACATGTTAAGGTAAGTCAGTTACCTGCCCAAGGTCGATGGTGTTCTCCAGTACTCTGGTTCCCCCATCAAAACTGACCGTCATGATATAGCCGAAATACTGCTGAAAGTGGCAAAGAACCCTATTTATGTAGCTGGAAATTTATGGAGTTAATCTGTTCTATATCCCTATATATTTATCCCTTAAATAATTTTTTTTTTTTTTTGTATCCAGTTTCTGTTTTTATAGTATGAAGAAAAAAATAACTAAATCTGGGAGATATGTTCATTGTACATGGATTGGGTCTATGAAACCCTTCTAGTCAGATGGACAACAGACAAGGGTTAAACAATATGCCCCCCGACTTGTCGTCGCAGGGGAATAAAATTAACTAAATCTGTAAGATATGTTCATTGTACATGGATTGGGTCTGTGAAGCCCTTAAGATATGTTCATTGTACATGAATTGGGTCTGTGAAGTCCTTCTAGTCAGATGGACAACAGACAAGGGTTAAACAATATGCTCATCAACTAAAGTCCCTTCGAAATGAAAATATAAAATGTTTACTGTGCATGTGGATTATCTTCAGTAATGTGGATTCCAACGTGGCTCCTCTACTTCCACCTTCTCCAATCATGTGTAGCTGTAAATATACAAACATGTCATATGTTAAGCTGTTAATGTACAGTCACAGAGGTGCCATATGTGTAACTGGAAATTCAGGAACATGTAAAATACAATGTATGTTGCTGTAAAGGTAGAGAATCATATACCGGTAAATATTTGTAATAATGTCTAAACAAATCATATGTGAATGAACTTTAAAGATATGTCATATGTGTAGCTGAAGTGTAAAAATATGTAATATGTGTTGCTAAATACTGTAAAAACATGTAATTATGTATCTGTAAATGAAGAAACATGTGTAATATGTGTATGTGGAGCTGTAAATATGGAGACATACAAGTATTAAATGTGTAACTGTAAATTTATAAAGATATAATGTGCTTAGTGAAAGGACATCCAATGATCTGTCTATTATAATAAAAGTCATCAAATGAACAGAAGGCCAACAACTGTGCAATACAAGAAAGGTCATGTGAAAAGGTCACTATTGAGAACATTCCCTCACTGTTAGGCAAGTTTCTTGTTACCTCTTATAAGAAGTTGTATGCATACATAAATATCTTCACGGCTAGAAACAGTGACCGACCTGGATGACTTATAATTTCTGCCAGACAGGCATGAAAATCTGCTTCTACAAGTCTTGACAATGTACATCTGAAGTCAAAATCAATGGCATTTCAGTCATAAGATGTGGTATTTTAGAAACCATCTCTCTATTGTACATGTGGTACTTATGCATTACCATTTGAGTGACACACAAATCTACATTTTAAATTCATATATAGTAAACCGTGAAAATTTTGAGCCGTCTTTTTTTCAAGGTTGTCTACATAAATTTCATGTCACCAACTCATGAATTCGCAGTTGTCAGTCAAGATACTATATTATCCAATAGCATCAAAATATTAGCAACAGCTTTTTTTGCGCTTCATTCCTTAAAGCAAAACTGTGAAAAATAAAACTGCCGCAAAAATTTCCCTTATTATAATACATGTATTAAAAGCTGTAATATCTGAAAACTTACCTCATCAACTACCACTAATCCAAGGCTATCTAAACGATTGTTCTCTATCAAACTATTAACAAGTGAATGTGCTTTCTCTATAGTTGCAATATAAAGGGATTTCTTGTTACGTCGATTGATTGGAGGAAATCTACCTTTACTACCTGCATATTCCTCTACCAAAAAATCCAGTTCTAATGCAAATGCTGAAATGTTTCTGACCTAAAAAAATAATGGATAAATTTTATTACTGCATTTATTGTACATTTGCATGACAGAACTTCCAAATTTACATGTGTTGTAAATCCGATTAAACATTTAATTTAATAAGCAAAGCAAAATATAACCAATCATGTCTTATAACACAGAACAAATAAATAATGGGCAATTGTAGGAAAGACAGATTTTAATGCATTTATGATTTATTCATGGTTATTCTAGTGTCATGAAAACTGCATACCATGAAATATAATTCAAATGACTTAGTACAGTAAAATATTAAGAATGACCACTTAAACAGTATCTCCTTTGATATAAAGTACATTGTACAAGCATAGCATACCTATTTCAAGTTTCAAAATTACTCATATGATACAACTCCAAGAATAGCATCAGCACCGTAAGTGTCTCCTACAATGCATTCATCATTTGAAGATATTTCACATCAAATTTACAATCAAAACACAAAATCTAACAAATTACCTTCTCCTGTACAATGGAAACAAAAGGTAATATAATGATTGCATCTTTCTTTTGACACAACAACTGTTTTAAAATTAGTATTTCGGCCACCAAAGTTTTACCGCCACTTGTTGGTAAAGAATAAATCAAATTCCTTCTTTCTCTTACAGCTGGTAACTTGAGACATTCATCCTGCCAATCTGAAAAGAGGAACAGAAAATCTTAATAAACAAAAGTAGACACAGAAATGTCTCGCCTGTATATGCATATCTTTACCAAAATAATTAGTCATGGCTACATGACAGGCGCCAGACTGGCATGAGCACACCTAGATGTAACAAAAGAACAAATATGACGTCTGTTGGTGTTCCAGTTGAAGAGAAATGATCAAAGTCAATGAACCATGAAATTGAGGTCAAGGCTACATGACATGTACCAGACTGACATGCACCAACCTGGATGTAGCAAGAGACAAAATATGATGATTCTAGGTATCATATCTACAGAGAAATAAGTGTTACAGTAAAGAAATGTTCAGAGTCAATGAGCCATGAAATTGAGGTCAAGGCTACATGACAGGTGTCAGACTGGCATGTGCCTACCTTGATGTAGCATTAGACAAAATATGATGCCTGTAAGTGTTCTAGTTAAAGAGAAATGATCAAAGTCAATGAACCATGAAATTGAGGTCACGGCTACATGACAGTTGTCAGACTGGCATGCACCTACCTAGATGTAGCAATAGTCCAAATATGATGACTCTAGGTATCATAGCTACAGAGAAATAAGTGTTACGGTAAAGAAATGTTCAAAGTCAATGAACCATGAAATTGAGGTCAAGGATACATGACAGGTGTCAGACTGGCATGCACCCACCTAGATGTAGCAATATATCAAATATGATGAATCTAGGTGTTCTAGTTACAGAGAAATAAGTATTCTAGTAGAAAAGTGATCAAAGTCAATGAACCATAAAATTGAGGTCAAGGCTACATGACAGGTGTCAGACTGGCAAGCACCCACCTAGATGTAGCAATAGACAAAATATAGTATGTCTATATATTACAGTGCCTCAGAAATTGACTTGAATGTAAAACTATGTCGCAAAATTTACAAAGTCACTGAACCGTGCAAATGAGGTCAGGGTCAAATGACAAGTGGCAGACTGGCATGCACCTACTAAGATACATCAATACACTTAATATTATGGTTCTATGTATTACATATCCAGAGAAATCAACTTGAATGTGAAACTATGTCGCAGATTTTCTAAGTTCACTGAACCATGCAATTGAGGTCAAGGCAACACGACAGGTGTCAGACTGCCGTGTACCCATATAGATCTCACTATAGACCAAATATGACAAGTCTAGGTATTATAGTTCCTGAGAAAAGGACTTGAATGTGAAACTATGTCGCAATGTTTATGTGCTTATTGAACCATGAAAACAAGGTCAAGGTCATCTAAAATATATGCTGCTGGAAAGGTCATCACTTGGTGGTGCTGTGGACCAAAGATGATGTTTGTATGTATTACCCTTGAAAAGTTATGAAGGTTTTAGAAAAGAGTTTACGCCGCCGCCGCCGTTGTCGCCGCCACCGCCGCCACCACCACCGCCGGATTGCTATACCTATGTCTCGCTTTCAGCGACTTTCGTCGCAGGCGAGACAAAAATGTCATTGACTCTGAGAAATATATCAACAATGAGCTTTGATGCATGTATTTCTTATAAAACTTAAAAAGATTCATCCTTTTAGCAGATTTGGAAATTTTTGAGGCCCTTTTTGTTATTTGTTCTCTATATGCTTGAATTTTTATGCCCCTCCAACCCATGTGGAATGGGCATATATTGTTACCCTTGTCCATCCTTCCATCCCTCCGTCCATATGTCCCGTTAAATTTTGTGTTAAAGTCCATTTCTCAAAAACTGTAAGAGGTAGAACAATGATAATAAATATGTGGGTAGATCTTTGATAGTGCTATATAGTTCACTAGGTAGTTTGACTCTTTGACCTTTATTTCATGCTTGAGTGACTCTGGTTAACTTTTGTGTTTAAGTGCATTTCTCAACAATTACACATTATAAGACAATGATGTTTCTTCAAATTAATTGCCTTGATAAATACTACCTAAATCATTGACAATTAGGTGGCTTTGGCCTACATTTTACGCTTCAGTGACTTTGGTTAAGTTTTTCGTTTAAGTCCATTTCTCAACAACTACAAAGTATAAGACAATGATATTTCATCAAATTAATTGCCTTAATGAGTACTACCAAAATCATTGACAATTAGGTGGCTTTGACCTACATTTTATGCTTCAGTGACTTTGGTTAAGTTTTGCATTTAGGACTATTTCGCAACTATTATGTATTGTAGCATCATGATATTTCACTGCAGCATTCATCTAGAAGAGAACTACTAATATCACCAGTAATTGGGTCTCTATGATTGACATTTTATGCTTGAATGACTTTGTTAAAATGTTTGGTTTAGGTCCATTTATTATCTTCTACACATTACATTACAATGATATTTCATCAAATTAATCACAGTGGTTATAGTGCTACATAATTTATATATAATTTGACCATATATTTTATGCCATCTCAATTCAGTGACAGGGAACTAATGTTATGCCAAATGACTAAGGTTATCTTTTGCCATAAATTTATTGGCGGGGCGTCCATGTCTTACAGACACATTCTCTAGTTTCTAAAATTTTGGATTTGATACATTTTGAAGAAACAGAAAATGTCAAAATGTCCATTTGCAGATCTGATATCTCCTGCAACTTCATTGATACCAAAATCACAAATATGCATACTGGACCATTTTATTCATTACATTGTATTTAATAAATTCAAATAATACTTTCTGCAAAATGTTCAATATTCATACCATTCACGTCTCACTTTTCTTTATAGATAATCAGATATGAGGCTTAAGGCTCAATAGACTGAATTGCTCACACAACCTTTTCCTCTAAAATGGGTAAGGATCAAAATCTGAGTCTCTCTTTTTGTGGCAAATTGTTTATTCACTGATTGTTTCTTTAATAACACCATCTTTAACAATATCAGGATTTGTTACATGGTTTTGTCTCTATCTTTTATTACAAAATTAACAGAAATTTGACCTTTGAACTGTGATTTTCTTGCAAACAATTTTAAACCATTGCAATGAAAAACACAAACAAACAAGTTCCTTCATCTGGTTGATATATTTTCGATCCCTTGATGATCATGAAAATTAGTGTTGGTTTACAGTAGTCTTTTTCATATCTTAAAATCTGAGCTTATTCACATTTTTCACATATAAAGATTAAATTGTGTTTACCATATAGTGAAGAAATCCCTCTATGTGTTTGGAGAAGTTCTTGCACTTTTGACGGCAAACCATAAAATGGTCCAATGTCTGTGTTGCTACCCTCAGTTTTCATTTTCTCTACCTCCTGACAGACCCTCTGTAGTTGTTCCTCCTGTTGTTGTTTAATGACTGACCCTGGACCTTGGGGTGTTTTTACACCAGCATTACTTTGAAGCCTTTGTTTGATCCTATCTCTAAGTGTGTTTACAGGTGTGGTGGGTAGTATCTTTTCAGCTTTAATGGACTGTACATTTCCTTTCACACCTGTCTGAACTTTGACATCCACTTTACCTATATAATGTGCAAAATGATAACTGTGATGATTATATGCAGTATTTCTAGTAAATAAAAATCATGTGTAAAAACTTAATATTAAATCAAAAGTGTTAATTATCCAAATAAAACCTGTCTTTTCTGAACCTTGAAAAATCTGCAAAAATTCATTAAAAGCTTGGTAATACTCTATCTTTGCATATGGGCTATCAAAGAAGATTTTTTTCAATGCTAAATACACTTTTTAAATCGAAAGCCATGAAATGCCTGGAGAGCTGTTAAAATGACAAGAAAAAATGACGTGAGGCTCCAAGCCTATTAACAGCTCTAAAAGATGATCTTCATTCTTCCGCTAAAATGTAGTGTGCAAGTTTCTTTCAAAATCGTATACATTGTGTATTTAAGTTATATTTCTTAATTTTCTCGAGTTGAATACAGTGTTGTTATATTAAATTGAAAACAATATTTATATTTATCAAATTACTCATTTTTTTATATTGCGTCTTAGATCAATGTGGTTGCCATGCAGTAATTTGTCAAAGATAAAAATAACATTTGTTTATGTGTATTGCATATTTATAGCAATGAAATCGACATGCATACGAAATCACACAATTATTTTCACGTATTCATGGTATTATGGAATAACATAATACATGCAGTCATATGCAGCAGTTCTTTGGATGACTACGAAGTTTAGTCATGAGTAGATTTTCAGGGATTTCGAGTTTCAGCTCCATCGAAGCTTTGATTTGTACCTGAAATCTAAAGACACATAAAATTGTAAATTATCAATAGAGAAAAACTTCCTGTTGGTTTTTAAGATTGATCAATGAAATCTCTTTCAATTTAAGGTAGTAGACCTGGGGTAGGGGAAGATAAACCCTTTTCAGCACAAATTACTTGTTTTGAATAGTATGAATAAAACAAAAGATTTAGAATATTAATCATAAATAGAAATAAAATATTCATGTTATCATGAACTTGAACTTCTTTTATAAAATATTTCAAAGTGTGTACATTAAAATATATTTAGGTTTTGAATGACATCTTAAAAATACTAAATTAAATGAAAATTAGATTTTTATAAAGGGAGGTAATTCTTTCTGCTCTTGACGTTCAGAATTAAGGAATTTTAAGACTTTTTTTTTACAGTTTTCCTAACATTATGAAACCAGAGGCTCCCAGGAGCCTGTATCGCTCACCTGGTTTTCATTTGCAACAATCAAGCTAACATTGTAAGTTATACAGTTGAACTTCAGTCTCTCCAACTTTGGTAGCTCAAACACAACCAATATCTTCAACTGGATTTAAAGTCTGATCATGGTTTACTCTATGTCTTTGTTGGGCTTTTTTGACAAAAAACATTCTTGCTAATGACCACTTTTGACACCATTTTTGAAGTCTAGACATCATTTTGTAAATGGCGGTCAACGACAATTTTTAACACCATAAAGTCGCAACATTAATATCTATTTGGAAACCGAATTTCATTGAAATCAGACAATGCTGAATTTTCCCGCCTTTTTGGTGGCCATTTTGAAAATGGCAGTCAAAGAACAATTTTTAACATCAGTTTTGCAGTTGCCACATCAATACCTATTTGGAAACCAAATTTCATTGAAATCGGACAATGTTGAATTTTCCCGCCTTTTGTGACGGCCATTTTGAAAATGGCAGTCAACGAACAATTTTTAACATCAGTTTTGAAGTTGCCACATCAATATCTATTGCCACATCAATATCTATTTGGAAACCAAATTTCATTGAAATCGGACAATGTTGAATTTTCCCCCTTTTTTGGCAGCCATTTTGAAAATGGCGGTCAACGAACAATTTTCAACACCAGTTTTGAATTGGCCACAGCATGGCAAACATTTCATCATCTTACACTTAACCTTCATCTTCTATAGTTTAGGAACTAAAAGACAAAAAAATACAAAAATTAAAAAAAATTTGGTGAAAAAAGGGCAATAACTCCTACAAGGGGTTTTGGATTTTCTTCAAAATTTCAGGGTGGGTAGATCTTGATATGCTGAAAATTTTGCAATTTAAAGTTGACCTCTATCTGTTATAGTTTTTCAAATAAAAAATAAAATAAATTAAAATTTTGAAAATTTTACGGAAAAAGGGCAATAACTCCAAGATGGGTTTTCATATTTTCTTCAAAATTGCAGGGCCATGCTGATCATTTTTACCTCGTGTCAGATTTTTGATATCTGTAATGGTTTTCGAGTTATTTGAAAAATACAGCAATTTACCCCTATGTTCTATTTTTAGTAACAGCAGCCATGTTGTTTGATCTTCGGACTAATCGAACACAATTTTGAAACTGCATACCCTGGTGATGATTCTGGCCAAGTTTGGTTACAATTCGCCCAGCAGATTCAGAGGAGAAGATTTTTGAAATTGTTGACGGACGACGGACGCAAAGTGATGGCAAAAGCTCACTTGGCCTTTTAGGCCAGGTGAGCTAAAAATGGTTTGGTGAATTTTTTTAAAATTTTTCATATATATCATTTGTGTGGAGAACCTTTAAATTCCAAGTTTTTGGTGAAAATTGAATGTTAGGATTTTCATCTAGAAGAAATTGAATGAAGCTGTATTTTCAGCAATGTTTTGACAACATATTTTCCTTTTTAATGCAAATCAACACTTAATGCATGCTTATGATCATTATTCTCTCATATTTAGGTCTACAAGTTTTAATGAAGAAGTTTGCCAGTTTATAGTCTTTTTATGCCAATTCTTATACATCTACAGTAAAGTAGTTAAAGCTTCATAGTGATTTCTGAATAGAATTTAAGACTCCTATGATAGGAGTGTTCCTGTGAACTATAAATTAAAAATCTTGGTAAAAGTTTTCAAAACTTTTTCTTTAAATATATTAGTACATAATTGTTTCATACTGCAAATTTAAAGAACATTGAATGTGTGGACAATTTTTTTGGTTACCCTGGGTCTACTACCTTGAGGGAAAAAAAAATATTCTCACTTCTCTCCTTTTCTTCACACCAGTTTATGTCCATATCAGCTAATAGGAAGTCGCTGTTGTCAAGGATACTATCTTCTGCTTCTTCCACCTTTTCACCAATATGATGCTACAAAATTTAAACCACACATATAGCCTTTTTATAATAACAAATAGAAATCCTTTTTACACCAATGTTGCAGAATATAATTACATATTTATATATATACATATATGTGTGTATATAAAAAAAAATACATGCACATCTATTTTACATACATTGGCTCTTGTCTTTGTTTTATTGTAGTTTCATTTGACATTTTGATTTCAAAAATAGTAGTCTTGATAATGACATTGTGTTCAAGAAATTTTTATACTTTTAAGGAATAGTTCAAGGCACAGAAATGCAACTATAAACAAAATTTGAATTAAAAGCATGTTTTTTTATTATTTTGTCACTATATTTACTTTGGTATATGTTACTTCTGTTTTGATTTGTATATACATGTCGTTACTACAGTACATGTACATGTAACCAATGTTCTAATATGTCAAATAACTATGGTTCTTATTATATGTAACATGTTGTCAGTATGGTACATGTATCACATTTCAATTCCTATATTTTTTTATAAACAAAGTAAAAATGGTATGGTCGGCTACAATTAAAAAGTAAAATTAAACTAAATATACCAACTAAAAAACAGCTAAAAATATCCAAAACAGGTGGAAAGAAGAGTGTGCCCAACCTTTTGGCCAGTACGGCCTTCTTCTAGTGGCAACCAGGACAGAAAAACGGAAAAAGGTGTAAAGGTTACAAGAGAAAACTACTGACTAGTTAGTAGTTTTCTCTCATATCCTTTACACCTTTTTTACTTTGTTCATTTGTAATTTGTGGCCATTGCACAACATTTATTTTTATATTTTTTCATATTTTGGCTGTTCTATTAAAACATACATGGCATCCAGGGAAGACGCTTTTATATTACCTTTTATAGGTGGTTTGCAAAAAGCTATTTTGGGAATAAATATGCCTATTATATAAAAAAATCTAAATTTGATTGTATGAGTGGCCATATCATTTTCATAGCACCTTCCCTGGGTGCAACATGTGTTTTACAGGAACATCTCTTGTGGCATACTTAACACATGCTTTAATTCACATGTACATGTATATATATTTACCATATGTTTCATATAAACTAGTCTATATATTCTATTATTACCAATGTACATCTAATAAATGTTTGACTTAGTGTATAGTAACTACATGTTGTATGATTTCTGTTAAAGATTTTTACATTGTCTTCTACGTCTACATTAAATACATGTTAGATATATATGTAGATGTAGTTAAGATTCTGTTTTAATTCCAAATATATTATTTAATCGTAAAAAAAGATTACCTCGTTTAAACTTTTAGTACTCATTACTGATTTTGAATGGCTGTTTATATTTAATTCTTTGGTTATAGTTCCTGCTGGCATTGTGTTGGTATTAATACTTCTTCTATGAAGATCCTTAGTACTATCTGAATCTATGCCATGCTTATGAATAAGTCCTGAATCAATGCCTGAGGTTTTGGAAACAGATGATATATTCTTTCTTGAATTAAACCCAGAGTGAGATTTATTACTTGTACTTGAATTCAGACAATTACCACTACTACTAAAAGAGCTTATAAACCATTCATTGTGTTCATTGTCCTTAAGAGGGCTATTTTTGTTTTCAACTGGTAAACCATTTGCTAAATTATTGTGGCCTTCATCACTTTTGAAGTATTTACTTCTACTGAGTTCATCATGACAGCCACTTTTACGTCTCGTCTTTCCCACACGTCTACATGGACCACTTTCTATGTCACTGGACATTTATTTTCCTTAATCAGTTCTAGCCCATATCAATTTTGGGAAAAAAATAATTTAACTGGAACATGTTAGGGAAATCTGTTCCACCACTTATTTTCTTATCCGAGCACAAGATGATTCGGTCGGATTATTGCGCCTTCGTCAATATCCTAAAAAAAGGGAAACAAATGAAACAATTTTTAACTTTAATCATATAAATCATGAATTTCCAGAAAATCATGAACAACTACTGCATCATATCTACATTTTTTGTACTAGTAGAAGAAAAAAATTAATTAAAATGTTGAGAAAGCTTTACAAAAATTTAACATACACTGACCTGAAAATATCAATGTATCTGCAAACAGAAAGAAGTGACTGACATGGATAGAGGAGGCACAGTACATCTCATCACTGTACCAAAGCTTCAGACTGAATATAAAACAAGCAGAGAAATATTGGATGAAAATTTTCTGAACTGTACTGAAGTCATGGATGTATGGATGGACAAGGTTTAAATTAACTTTATACCAATTGTCTAGTGGTGGAAGCATAAGAATCCATCATTTAAAATTCAGTCAATTGAATGAACTAGTGTAAGAATGAAGCATGACAAATTATGTTGAAAACCCTAATAGAATTTAATTTCCTCCTCAGTGATGGTATAGAGCATTGTGCATGTTTTCAATCAACGAAATAATGAAGTTCATGTGTATCCAAATATTTACATGTAACTCTTCACCTGTATTTAAGCCAACATTTCATAGCAAGATTTATGGTCGGTTTTTTTCACTTGTAGTTTACTTTGGAAGTACTTTTATTCATGGAAATCAATTTTCATGGTTTTCATAAACATCACTATTTCATGAGAACTTAAATTTGTGGTTTCCAATTCAATGCATAAAACTCCATGGGAAAATGCATATCGTTGGGAACTGACCGGTAATTTCATGGCTTAAGCAAACCACGAAATCCACGAAAATTGGAACCCCGCTAACAATAGTACTTTCACAGTATTGACTATGGCATCTTATATAATATATGGTTATTTTTTTCAGTCACCGTGATCTTGACCTTTGGCCTACTTTTTGAAATATCTATAAGCTTCTTCTCTTTCTAGTGCACTACAATATTAGTAACAAATGAATTGGAGGTAAATGTTTTATTGTCCGGAAACCAAACTCATTTTTTGTGTTTGACCATCTTCCCAAGTCAAGTGTTTGAGGACAATATCATTCCCTACAAAGTGTTTATGAGGAATGACATGAACCTCAAACACTTGACTGGGGAAGATGGTGTCTGGCTAAATTTACCTGAATCGTCTGGCTAAATTTACCTGAATCATCTATAGTCAAAGCATTTCTCCAAAAAGAACCTGATTGTTTTTTATTAGTTCACGATAGCAAGTCTCCAAAAACATTTTACAATATATTTTGTTCTGAAGGTATAGGTATAGGCATACCTGTCAACCTCTGAAGGCCCAAATGAGGGTTATGAGGAAAATGAAAATGAGGGTCATAGCGCGTAACAAACTTTTTTTGGTAATACATTTTGAAGTCTTGCGTGTTATACGCATGTTACTGTCACATGGACCATGTGTGAAAGTATTTCAGCATTATGTTTTACACTTTTCCAGCTCATTTCTGTCAGTGTAAAGGTTTTGTTTTAATATCAGCAAATTTAAGTATATATTGAACTGATAGGTTATTCCTAACAAAAAATGATTACTAATATGTAACATCACAGAACAAATATTAATTGTATGTCAAGTCTGAACTTGTTCTACTTTTTTTAATAAATGAACAAAACTTCTGTTATGATGAATAATATACAGGACAAAACAAATTTTAATTAAATGGTAATCTCCGAAAATTAATTATTCAAGGGCAGTGGAAATGGCATTGTTTCCAAAATTTTTGAGCTGTTAGTACAAAGCAAAGCTGCCAATTTAAACTTCAACGTCACAGAATCACATTTTCTCCACCTGGCCTTTTATTAAAGTAATCACATTTCATATATTGCAATGGTCAAGCAAGTGGCAAAAGTTTCATTTTGAATAGATGTAATTTTACACCCCAAGCCGGCGCTCCGAAAGACTGCCTGCGGAGAAAGAAAAACATTTTACACATTCATTTATTGACAGAAGACAACTTAGATCGTGTATACAGAATAACTGATCTGATTGACAGTAGCGTCTTGATAAGATTTTACATTTGATTGGTTGCATAATATTAAAACTATCCAATCAAATTTAAAATCTTCTCCGGGTCGCGCTTTCAATCAACTGATTTACATACATCGCTGTCAATCAATTATCAACAATGTTTGTATACTTGCGGTCAATATTTGAGAGCGTCGGCTTGGGGTGTGAAATTAAATCTCTTTGAAACTCGCTTGACCGTTGCAATAAATGGGCTGTACTGAATAAGCAACTCATCACAATCAATATAATTGAATATTTTCTAAGAGTTCACATTGTCTTTGTTTACATAGATTCAGAATGCTTCAAAAGAATTCAAAACCCCAGATGAGTCTGAATGCTTTTATTTTTTAATATACGGCATGATTCCGGTACGGCATAATTCCAGGTGAACATAACGAATTCCGTGACACAGCGAGTGTCATATTAGAAATGCAGGTCACAGAAGGGATTAAATTACGGGTGTAACTCAGCAAATCCGGGTCAGTTGACAGATATGGGTATAGGTCAGTTTTATGACACCTATTGAGTAATGAAATTGCTAGATTGGTTGCACAATAGGAACAGGTAGACCATTAAGGTCATAGACAGGGGAAAATAATTTTTCAAGATATATTACTGAAACTCGAAACATATATTAAGAACAACAATATTGATATCATATCCGAAATTCAGGATAATACTTATTTTAACAAGGGAGATCTTATGGGCCCTATAATTAGAAAAATACATATTCTTAATTTCTTATTGCAATTCAAAATTTCCATTTTTTGCATAGATTATATAGGTAAACTTCATTAGCTTCACAGCAATGTATGGAGGTGTTTGATTAAAATCCTCTGACCTGATTGGTCGATCCAGTACTGTGATGTAATGCCGGATAAGAGAATACAGAATAAATAAGGAAATTATAGCAGAAATCTAAGGGGTGCTTAAGGATTATTATACAAAATTAACAAAATTACAACCTGAAACGTTGACAGTAGCAGGGGCACTTTATATGAAAAATACAGTAAATCAAAAGTTACAGGGGAAAATCCCAGTCGATGCATAAAATTTTATGGATAAAACTGGTTTGTCCTATCCCATTAGTCAGTTAGTTATAGAAGTCCCAGCTAGAGCTGATTGAGCTGACCAATACCTTGTTGACTTGAGGTAAATACTTGGGCTTCTTGTACATAATGTACCAGAAGCCCGAAACTGGAACTGATTATGGCAGAAATTCATTAGAAGTTATTCAGCTCAGTTACTACAAAGAAATATAATAACAGAGATTGGCAACTTGATGAATTCCCGTGAAATCTCGCCGCCATTGAGACTTCGATAAAACTTCCACTTCACAAACATAAATCACTTATATCTCGATAATGTTTGAAAATATCATAATAAAACTATCTAAACACAACCACAGTGGTAAAATACTTTCCAGTTTTTATAACTAGGAAGTTGTAATCACGGAAATAAAAGAAGAGTTTCAAAAGTAAACAAGGCACATCACGATCTTCGTTGTCAGATTTCCACATGAAGTCTCCACTTTATTTGCCAATATCTTTTTTATTAATCAATATTTCTAATTCAAATTTTCTAAACACAACTATAAAATGATTAACCAGTCAGGGGTGCAACTTAAATAAGTTATCACCAAAATCACTTAAATGAGTTACTATGAGTTACTGACTTTTTTTAAAATAACTTATACCAGTTATGAAGCAATAACCTATATGAGTTACTATTTTATTAATCAAGGGACATTACTCTGTTGATAACTTCATTCAGTTATTGAGGTCTTTTTTACATCATATTAAGTTTTGTTGAAATTCTTACTTATTGGTCACAGTTAAGTCTATTATTACACATGTATTAAGTAGTTCAAATTGACCTCAGTCTAATGATGGCCTGTCTAATTGATTATTATGAACTATTTCAAAGATAAAGGAGATTTAATTTCCCAAGGGTCCAATCTTTATGGGGGTTGGCGCATGTATTTCCTCTCTTTGCGCATTTATAATTGATAGGTAATTACACAGTTAAGATTCCAAACCATATGGGAAAAACTATTGTTTGCTTGAGAAAAATCTTAATCATAAAGAAATTTGTAATCAAAGTCGGACATTTTCAAGAAATCAACAATTGATAACTTAAATTGCTGAAAATACATGATCACTCAATTCAGTTACTCAAAAGTACTTCATTTGATAACTTGAATAGGTTACACCCCTGACTGTTAACGAAAACAATTCATGTTTCGATTTAGAAATATGTCGACTAAATTAGCAGTAGTTTAAGAATTTCTGATGTGGCCGTACCATGTTTGTTATGATTAATATGGGGTGACAGTAGAGTTGCCAATCTCTGTAATTATTGTCTCTGGTTACTATTTACATTTAGTTGATGTCACTGCGTGCAAAGATTTTTCAAAACACTCAATATTGATAATTTGATAAATATTGAATAACTTGTCATGTCTTTACAGTCTTAATTACAGACAATCTTAGTTATGTTGTGAAAATCATTTTTTAAATTTGGTGCCAGCTTACAAAAAAAATGAAGTGTCGCTTAAGGTCTAGTAAAAAAATAAAATTTCTTCTTTGTTTCTTCAAATGTCTCTCTCAAACAAACTTCAATATGTTATTTTTTGTCATTTTTAAAAATGAATTTCACATTCCATAAAAATGAATAACATCAATGTTCAAATTGTTGGTGTGTTTTGAAATTTTGATGTAAGCGACAAGCATGGCGGAAAAGTTTGATTTGGTACTGCTCTACGGACCAGCATTTGGCGTAAAACATTATTTTTGTCTTTCCAAATTGATAAATAATTGAAATGACGATTTTCCTATGAAGGAAATATCGAACTGAAATATTTTAATCCAAATTGATTGTTCAAAAAGCCCCTCGGAAGCCATAGTCATCACCCAGAAGAGAGGGGAGACTTGACTTTTTTTATGAAACAAGTGCCTGTGATCATGACTAGTTCACGTCTTGTTTCCTTAAAATCCATACCCCCTCAAAGGCTCTCTTATGGATTTTGAGTGCTCGTTAGGTCATTAATTTCCAGTGACATAGATCTACGATCTTCAGTCAGCACATGCAAGGGCAAGGGCCATAGCATGAGTCATGATGAGAACTATTCTCTTATCCGGCGTGACATCACAAAGCTGAATTGACCAATCTGATCAGTCGATGTAAATTTTTCACCCCCAATATAGGCGGTGACGCGATCGATGTGTGACAGGATAGCCTACCTGTGTTGTAGTAGGTAGTAGATATATAGCCAGTAAAAATCGACTGAGCTAACGGAATATTTCTTTAGCTCATTCGATTAGATGGCTGGCTGAAGTGCTAGAGGTCCCGGGTTCAATCCCCGGAGTTGACATTAGTCAATTTTGTAAGGGGATTCATGCTCTCCGGTTACATTTGGCGCCAAGCAAAAAACCGACGGTGGTTAGAAGGAGCTAACCAGGGTTTGAGTGTGAGATTTGTGTTGAGAGTCATACATAGCAGGTATGATGACTCTCGAGGTGGGGGAAGTGTGACAGGATAGCCTACCTGCGTTGTAGTAGGTAGTAGATATATAGCCAGTAAAAATCGACTGAGCTAACTGAATATTTTTTTAGCTCATCATGCTCATTCGGTTAGGTGGCTGGTTGAGGTGCTAGAGGTCCCGGGTTCGATCCCCTGAGTTGACATTAGTCAATTTTGTAAGGAGATTCATGCTCTCCTGTTACAGATGTTTATATAATCTATGTAAAAATTTGATATTTTAAATTGCAATATATTCGGTGTCATAATACCTATGATCTTGAAATTCAGATATGATGTTTATGTTGATGTTCCAAATGCATATTACAAGTTTCATTTAAATATCTTGAAAAATGAATGAATAAATCAAAGTTGAAGTTACTTAGATATATAATGAAATATGGACTTTTTCACCATCTCCACAGGTAAAGTGCACCGGTGCCAGGATAAGAGAATGTCAAGACAAGCCAGCAATACCCACAAAAGTAAGAATATGTCCATGATACCCTGGAAACAAATTTATGAGGAACATTCTTGACTTTCTCAGAGTTCTTGAAAAGATTTTAATCTTGTCAGACTGACAAGTCTGAAAGTTTTATCAGTCCAAGCAAACAATTGTTGGATTGAATGAAAATTTATCAAACATATTGTGCCGACAGACGAGCACATGGTAGCGAAAAATGTTACAACCAGCCAATGGGAACGTCCTGCCGCTTAGATATTCGTTTTGTTTTTGTTTGTTAATTATTAATATTATCCTACTTTTTACCATGTCTGAATTTTGTAAATTTTGTCATTTGTCATGTTTGTGGCAGACAATCATTGGTTACACAACCATTTTTACCTCGAAAGTGAAGTTCGAGGGCATTGTAAATTACACAACATTTAAAGTGTTGGAATTGAAATGATCATTTACGGAATTTCAAGTCAGACCTGGATCGACCTGGCAAACCTTTTTGTCTAACCGACAAAGCCGACAAAGCTCTCCTTCTGTGTGTCCACACTATTTGTAACTGTAGCTTCTTTTGAGGTACATCTTAAGACTTCCAACAATCTGGCAATGACATTGATGTTATTTCATGCATGAGCAGGTGAACCTTGAAAAAAAAACATGTCAAAAATGCTAAGGCTGGCAGAGCACTACTCTAGTGGCAAAAATTAAATTGTGATGAAGGGGAGGTAATTTTTGACTGCTTATTCATTCTGCAAGGATTATCTTCTAAATAAGCCCATCTCCTCTTAAACTTCTTGATAGATTTGGATGAAAATTTACACAGACGATGCACACTCTACAAGCTCTCTGCAGATGTTCATGAAGGAAAATAACTATTTTATGACACCAGGAAAGGGAGAACATTTGACCTTGATTTTTCATTGTTTTTGACCTTTTAAAGATAGGGGCACAAGTGGTATCTTTATGTAGCTTTGCCACACTTGCCCACAATTAATTTTTTTATTAGCATCAGTAACTGTTAGTACTTTGATTTTTTATGGCACCTCACGAAGTGAGGGGCCTATGTGATACCCCTAGCGTCAGCATCCACACCGACGTCCGGTTAGGTAAAATGGTTGAAGTCCATTCCACCTTACTGACATATCCAACATCAGCCATATTAGTATGCATAATGCATTTTGGTATAACAAGTGCAATGCATGCTTCACATGTTGTCTGTGACCTAAATTTTTGGTATGAGCAATTTGGTTAGGTAGAATGGTCAAAGTCCATTCCTGCTTACTGACATGTCCCATATCAACCATATTGGTATGTATGATGCATTTTTGGATGACAACTGCAATGCATGCTTCGCATGCTGTTTTTCACCTACGTTTATGCATTAGAGACTTGATTAGGTAGAAGGGTAAAATTCTATTCCTGCTTACTGACATGTTCCACATCAACCATATTTTTATTTATGATGCATTTTTGAATGACAACTGCAATGCATGGTTCGGATGCTGTCTGTGACCTACATTTTATGTATGAGTGAATTGGTGAGGTAGTCCATTCCCACTTGCTGACATGTTCTCCATCAACCATATTAGTATGCATGATGCACAACTGCAATAAATATTTTTTACCTCTTTTTATGCAAAAAAGTAAGTAAAAGATGGATACAAATGTATTTAAATTTTTTTTCAGGGGAGAAAGTTTTATATTGAAGACCATTTAAAAGAATCTCATGTTGAAATAATACCCAGGAAAGTCTTTCATTCTGACTCTAACATTGGACTTAGAGACCTTATTTTGAATGTTATAGTACAGTTGAAGAAGGTACATGTAGTATACAAACAAAAAATCATAGAATGAAAATTTTGAAATCTGTTTGAGACACAACACAGAAACATGCAAAAAGTATTACACTACTCTCTTCTCTTACCTATATATCTGATGTAATGCCACACCTTTTTTTGAAAATAGCATGAGGTCATTATTTTATCCAATTTCATATAAAATAATCAATTTGCAATCTTTATTTGAATTTTTTTTCTTATTTTCCATTTTTAAGTGAATAGATGAGTCAAACACCATGTAAAATATGAAGTATTTTCCTCACCAAAAAATTTTAATTTCTATTTTAATTTTTGAAGCTTTAAACTACAACTTGTAAAATTATACATTAAAAGTATATGAAATGAACAAAGTGAACCAACATCTGCTAAGTCTCTGATTGGAAGACTTCCTGGTAATGGATACTTTGATGGTATGCAGGGCTGTTAAATAAAAACAAAATGTGTAGATCAAATAATAACAGTTCTGCTACAGGGATAAGGGGAGAAACATTTCACCGAAGATTGGACGAACCACAATACTGTAAACGTACATGTATTACTTTTCACAGATGCTTATTTTCGTGGTTTATGAAAGATTCACTTATTTGCAGGTATCAATTTTCGAGGTTTTCACTGTTAAAAAGGCTTTTTCTACATAAAAACTTATTTTCACGGGTACTATTTTTCACAAAAATTAGTACTGCATGAAAATTAATACGTTTACAGTATTTTTGTTTGGTTTGATTTTTGGTTCTTTAAACCCGTATTACGGTTTGGTTTCGATCCAGAATGTTTAGTATGCTACAGACAAAAGTTAACAACTCAGCCATCGAAAAGAATGACCTGTGATTGCAGCTTAGTCAATTCAAATCTCATATTTCCACTTAAAACATGCTTATATATTTAACCTCTAACTATATACATCAAAATTGGCAACAGAAGCTAAAATTCTGCATTTTGTTCTAATGTAAACTTCCAGTTTTAGCGATATAACTAATTACTGCTTAAAGGACAAGCCAATTATGGACGTGTACATAAATCGGACCTGCCCACTTCAGTTTTTTCAGCTTGCTTCAAATATTGAATGTTGAGAGGGAATAGGTCTTAGAAAGCTTTTGAACTGACAGAATCATTTATAATTACTTAGATTCCTTTAAGGAAAACATAAAAAAGTTCATTCTTCAACAACCTGTTAATGGCGATTTTTCACAATCAGATGAGTTTTAAAATTGTTTTTAATTGCATTAGTTATATTTGTATGTTATTTTTATGCTATATTTACATATTTGTTTATAATGGTTTACAATATATTATTGTTGAGGGCCTCAGGGAAGATTAGTTTGTAACTAACTGTGTTACCCTCTTGAAATAAAGCCTTTATTATTATTATTATTATTATTATTAGATTTTCTTATATATCCAGATCAGCAAAACTAAGTAATAAAGATCTGGACTGAGTTCTAATCGTCAGTTCTAATCACAGAATTACTCTATATAATAGAAAATCTTTGAAAAATGTTAAATCAAATGGTACAATTTACAATTAAAGTAGTTTACATTAATTATATGCACAACATAGAATAAATATTGTCATCTGCTGAGCTTTCACTTTGTATAAAGGATGCAAGAATGTATCGAATCGAAACATATCGAAATGTGGCCCTTGAATTGCAATACGTATCGAATAATGAGGTGGGTGTATCTTTACATCCCTAACAGGGATGCATGTTAACTCTATATTGCGTCTGGTATAGGCCAGAAACCAAATATCGAGCCAGAGTCTTTAGTCTAGGCCCATACTGAAGCAATATGTAGAATGACGTGATACAACTTATTGATCACATATACATGACATTAGGCCAAACCAATTTAATATCTCTGTTTGGCATCAACTTAATTTTTGAAATGTAGGAGGGCATGAGGCAAACAAATAAAAACAAAAAAAGAAAAGACTTTCTGAAAATACCACACTTTGATGTTACTCATGTTCATTAAAAGTCAGTTTTAAGAATTCAGTTGAATCTAAAAAGAAAAAGAAGGGAAACGGGGAATGTGTCAAAGAGACAAAGACCCAAAGGGGAGTAATAACAACTCAAAGCCACCATAAGATCTTCAATGAACGGTGAGAAAACCCCACACCCAACGGCAGGTCGGAGTCGGCCCTTGAACAAAGAGCAATCAAGTCCAGCGAAATAAACATCATCCTAGACTCCTATAGACATAAAGTAAACTAACTAGAAAAAGAACAAGACACACAAAGGCTTAATAAATTCCTGACTTAGGACAGGCGCAAACCTGCTGCGGCGGGGTTAAACTAGTTTTATTGGATCCAAACCTTCCCCCTACAGCCAATGTGATAAATTAAAAAACAGTCATAACAACAGTAAAATTCAGTTGGCAACAGGACTGAGTCAATTGTGAAAAATGAAACTGAAAGAACTAAATATACAGACAAAAACATGAAATCACTAACAGTTAACTGACTTGCCAGCTCCAGACCCATCACCAACTGACAAAGTAAGTTATGTACCCTCAGTATACAGCTTCCACCAAGATCCCTAAAGCCTATTTCACTTCCTTTAGATAATAGACTATGTATTCTGTTGACTTTAATAGCTTATATTTAGTCACAAGATTTTGCACAAATGTGTAAAAATATCTTACACTTTTAAAATCTTTACATTTTGATAACGTCTGAATATTTTGCAGGAAAAAATGCTTTTTAAAAATGCCTATTATGTTTAAATGAACAATTTTTTTAGCGGGCCAATGTTACAAAGACTCAACCATTTTGATATAGGTTACACCAGGTTTACCTGTCAACAAATCAGAAATCAACAATAAGCCTCACTTTGATCGTGTGTAAGCATAGGCCATGTGCTTTTGTAGTGACTGACCTCCCTCACTTTTCCAAAAAAAAAATGCAATTATGGAAGGAAATAAAGACATGTGGTAAAAAAGTTTACTTGATTCGGTCTAATCAATAATGTATAGTATATAGTATTTGGAAAGGCTAATAGATTTTTTTGTGTTATCTAATTTGCTAGTTTGTTTTTCATTTGTTTTATTTTTTATGCCCCCGCGACGATAAGACGGGGACATATTGTTTTATCCCTGTCCGTCCGTTTGTCCATCCGTCTGAGGGGTGTACATGGTTTGTCCGCTCAACTCCTCCTACAGTTTTTATGCTAGAATGTTTTTATTTTGCAGATTATTTGTACCTGTATTGAAGATGTGCATGTCGTAAGGATTTTGATTTTGGTGCATTTTTGTCCATGCAACTCCTCCTACAGTTTTGATGTTAGGAAGTTTTTATTTTGCAGATCATTTGTACCTATATTGAAGATGTGCATGTGGTGAGGATTTTGTTTATGTTTATTTTTGTCAAAAATATACATTTTTGTTGAACTTAGTCATTTTTTGCTGATTTTGTAATAGAGGGTACATAGTTTGTCCCCGCAACTCCTCCTACAGTTTTCATGCCAGGAAGTTTTTATTTTGCAGATCATTTGTACCTATATTGAAGATGTGCACGTGGTAAGAATTTTGATTTCCGTTAATTTTTGCTAAAATTATACATTTTTGTTGAACTTAGTCATTTTTTGCTGATTTTGTAATAGAGGGTACATAGTTTGTCCACGCAACTCCTGATACAGTTTTCATGCTAGGAAGTATTTATTTTGCAGATGATTTGTACCGATATTGAAGATGTGCATGTAGTAAGGATTTTGATTTCGGTTAACTTTTGTTAAAATTATGCATTGTTGAATTTAGTCATTTTTTGGTGATTTTGTAATAGTGGGTACATAGTTTGTATGTGCAACTCCTGATACAGTTTTCATGCTAGGAAGTTTTTATTTTGCAGATCATTTGTACTTATATTGAAGATGTGCATGTGAAAAGGATTTTGATTTTGAGGCATTTTTGGAAAAAAATATACATTTTTGAACTTAGTCATTTTCGGGGTGAATTATTAATAGAGGATACACCGATTGTCTCACAACTCTTCCCACAGTTTTGATGCTAGGAAGCTTTTATTTTGCAGTTCATTTGTACCTATATTGAAGAAGTGCGTTTGATATGTATTTTGATTCCTTCTAAATTACACATGGTTAAACTTTTTAATTTTTTTGGTGATTTAGAAATAGAGGGTACATAGTTTATCATTGCAACTCCTAGAGTACCGGTAACATGTGCTTAGCGGTGGCATCATATGTGTCTTACAGACACAAATATCATTGCTAAAAAATCCCAATTTGATTCAACCTTGCACGGGGGCATGTCATCCTCTAGTTATTTTTTTTTTTTTGGGGAGGGGGTGTACAAATCGGTAGTCGGTATTAACAAATTGATAGCTTATTTTGTATTATTTTAAGCAACCGTGATTACTTTATTTTTAAGGCAGGGTCTCTGCCTTCTAGCTGTTGTGTAAAGCCATCTTGAAACTAGTCTGTTTCAACCAGACTCTTACATTTAGGAGACTCCTTTATATGAAAAGAGCCCGAATGATCCAGACAATCGTCAAAAAACGCGTACGGCTTACCAGTTATTCATACGAAGGAACAAAAAATAATCCATTCATTTGGCGATACAGTGTCCATTCCATGATCAACTACATCGTTTTATGTGTGTATTGTATTTATTTAATATCTTTTGAAAAATGCAATGCTTTTTTGATCTCAGAGGACTTTAATTGACATTCGAAATTCACGATTCGGTTCATTCATAAAAATTTCCAGCTGCGCGCTGTGATTTTACAAGTTTTTATGAATGAATACATAGTAACTTCTACTTAGTAAAAATGTGTGTATTCCTCAATATATATGACTTTGAACATTTTAATGATTACATTGACATCTTCTTTACTTAAAAAAGAACCAACCGACAAACCGTAGCTTCGTTTTCTTTTTTGTTTTGTTTATTAATGTCACGACAGGTGGCGCGTTGTTTTATCTATTAATGGCCATACTTAATTACGCCTGCATGACATACGTCGTTGTAAATAAGGGTCAAATAAGTTTCAAAATAATCCGAAATTACAACAAATGTTCTATATGGAATACTTCCAATACAAGTAAATTTAAGAATAATTCAATTATGTCAACAATGAAGCACGGAAGGTTTAAACTTTATCTCCGACTGCGTTCCTAATCACAAGCGTAATCAAGTACAACACTTGTACTGGACCATGAAGGTCCCAAATTGTCACGGAGTCTGATTTGTTACAACAGGGGGAAGCGCTTGCTTGCTGAATTTCATCACTTGCTGTGACTCCTTCTTTTGTAGTAATTCATTTTTCACGTTGTGTTGAAACAGGGGTGAAATCTGTTAGTATACTGCGCCAAGAACACGTTCACGAAGGCAAGACGTTGTCATCCGTCATGTCCAAAGTTAAATGGTAATCAGGTAAAAGAAAACACTCCATGCTAGATCACAAAAGTCAAATGTAAAAACGTCAGTTGAAAACTCATGAGGGCCCGATAAAATTATACATATTATTTCATAGTAGATCTAGTTCTAGATCTACATTCTGACACCAAGATGGATAACTGTTTTTAATTATCACTGTATAGCACTTGATTTATTATGATCTAAATCTGGGGAAAATTTTTACATGTGCATCCAAAAAGTGGCAGAATAATCGGTGTTTTGATGGTGACCGCAAACTTGTAGAAGTTATAACCTTTAAAAGATTAGAAGTGGCTACAAGCATTTCGGCGTCCAGTGCTTTGCTCCAACAGCAAAAAAAAAAACAAAAACAAAAACAAAAAACTGATGTGCATGAAGATAAAAAATACAAATATGGAATGCTCTAACAGAGATCCATCATAAGAAGAAGTCTGCAACCCATCCAATATGTTTTGGAAGGTGTTGTCCCCAGATAAGGCCACAGAGACTTGCTATGGCCTACAAAAAAAAAAACGTTTGATAGTAAAAAGTTATTTTTTCTAGGCTGGGAGCAAGTCACATTCCCTGTGATAAGGCCGTTATCAGTAAAATCCTCTAAAGGTGGTTCCTTCAGTTCAGACCTCGTTCTTGTGGATATCAATGTAATCATGAAAACAAGTAATTGTTTTAATCAGAGTCAAATAGTCATCAAATTGATAACATGACAAAATAAGAAATATCAACATTAATCAAGCCACCGAGTGTAACACTTGTTTGGAATACTTACAAGTACCATCAAAGAGGAACAAGGCAATAGAATGTAAATAGAGTTTTAACTAAATCGCCAACAACCCATACAAAAACTGAAAAGACAACCCAAACCAGGAAGGAAAACTTTGGATTTAAATTCTTGAAAAAATTACATGCCAAGATTTCAGCAAAACAGCAAAACAGTAATAATTACAGGACTTCTGTGAATACCCAGGAACCTGCCTTAACAGCATTCCATGCTTTGATTGTGTTGTGCAGTTGACTTCTGAATTAATATCTATCTCCGTTTGTTCAGTTAACGATGTAAACAACACTCTAGGACTTGAAATTAAACCCCAAATTCATTGATACACACGAGTGTACCTTACCATATATGGGTAGTCATTTTAATCCTCTTGCCTGTTTGCCCTCAAAATGAAATGATTCAACACTTAGATTTTTCATCTCCATGACAAAAACTATGAAAATGCACATGTATGTAGAGCCTTGTGCATGTCCTACAAAGAGTTGAGTCCTTTTCCAGTTATGTATAGTCATTCTCGATTTACATGTATAATATTATTGAAATCTATGAATGAGTAAAGGAGATATTTTAAAATGTCCATTATCTAAAGGAAGTGAAACAGAGTTTAGTGAAGATATTTTTTTTAGTCATTGCTCATTTTTTCCAGTATCAAGTTATGTCATTCCTATTACAAAGTTTTTGAATAATAATAATATATATGTGTGGTCTTCTAAATCCACGCTTAAACTGCCAGTTTAATCGCAAAAAACTAAAATCATTCCTTGTTTGTTTTGTTTTAAAATCACACATTTTCAATGCACTCGCTGATGCCAAACATCGAAATAACTTGTCTTGGCCTTATGTAGAAATGCACAAATTGATAAACCAACAACAAAACAAAATTGAACATTTAGATTATTTCAATGAGTGTAAGCTTCTAAACTACTTATTCTTAAGCAGTTTTATTTACTTTTTTTCCAAAAGGCTGATAATGTTGCCATTTACGATGTTTCAATATGAATGTCTTTACATACTATTGATGATGGGCCAATGACCAGTGGTCAGCCTGGGGCTGATATTTTTCTATTCAAGTATAGACAAAAATGTCTGTATCACTGTGCAATATGTGATAAATTTATTAATTCATTACTATACTGAACTGGAAGTTTTAGTTTTCTTGTTATGAAATGAAAAATGCTCTATTGATCAAAATCAATCTGAAATGATAGAGAAATATTTTCACTTTTCTCTTCTAAAAACATTCAAATCAAACTGTTTTTTTATGGTACAGCTTCATTTAAAGGGAAGAAAAAAAAACACTCAATTATTATTAAGGGGAGACAATTTGAAAGCAAATCTATGTTAGTGAGCTTGTGTCATAGGCTTTTCTCATCCCATACATGGTTTATTGAATTTGGAAGAAAATTATCACACAATATGGAGATGTGCATCAGAGAAAATAATGACATTCAGATTTAATCGATTAAAAATAATAGACATAAAGATAACTTGTTTTATGTTAATGTTTGTTTTTGAAAGCTCTTCAAATCTAATGAAGATTTTGTATAAAAGAAAATAATCTTGGTTTGCATAAACAAGGTGAGATATGCCTTTTATGCCATGAAACTTATGGAAAAAGAATATAGCTGACAAGGTTATACTTTGTAACAGTTTCATAAAATGATACAATTTGAATTTAAATTAATTTTTGTAGAATAAAAAGATAGTTGTAAATGATGAGAATTGTAACAGAACAACATGGGAGTCTTATGTAAACATGGTCAAAAAGAAGGTAAGATTACAGTTTAACAGTATCAGTCTTTTTAAATGCTATTTCCCCAACAGTTGCCTGTCCCTTTTTAGCTCACCTCACGAAGTGAGGGGGGCTTATGTCATACCCCTAGCGTCCGCATCCGGTTAGGAAGAATGGTTAAAGTCCATTGCTGCTTAGTACCAAGTCCTACATCAACCATATTAGTACATTTTGTATGTATGATGCATTTTGGGATGACAACAACAATGCATGCTTTGGATGCTGTCTGTGACGTATATTTTACGCATGAGTGACTTGGTTTGGATGAATGATTAAAGTCCATTACCCCTTACTGACATGTTCCACATCAACCATATTGGTATGTATGATGCATTTTGGGATGACAACAACAATGCATGCTTTGGATGCTGTCTGTGACCTATATTTTACGCATGAGTGACTTGGTTAGGATGAATGATTAAAGTCCATTCCCGCTTACTTACATCTTCCACATCAACCATATTGGTATATTTGATGCATTTTGGGAAGACAACAACAATGCATGCTTCGGATGCTGTCTGTGACCTATATTTTACTCATGAGTGGCTTGGTTGGGCAAAATTGTTAAAGTCCATTCCCGCTTACTGACATGTTCCACATCAACCATATTGGTATGTATGATGCATTTTGGGATGAGAACAACAATGCATGCTTCGGATGCTGTCTGTGACCTACATTTTACGCATGAGCGACTTGGTTAGGTAGAATGGTGAAAGTCCATTCCTGCCTACTGACAAGTCCCACATCAACCATATTGGTAAGCATGATGCATTTTGGGATGACAGCTGCATTTTATGCATGAATGAATCTGTTAAAAAGAATGATGATAGTCCATTCCTGTTTACCGACATGAATAACATGTGACAATGCTGTGCAACAGGACGAGCTTAGCAGGCTGTGGCTGCTTTCTATGTTTTATATAAATGGTCAAGACATAACAAATACCATTTTTAGCTCACCTGGCTATGCCAGGGTGAGCTTTTGCCATCACTTGGCGTCCGTCGTCCGTCTGTCCGTCCGTCTGTCGTAAACTTTTCATTCAAAGATCTTCTCCTCTGAAACCACTGGGTCAGTTGGAACCAAACTTTGTCACAATAGTCCTTGGGTGGTCCCCTTTAAAAAATGTATCCGGCAGGTTAGTACCTAATCCAAGATGGCCGCCAGCGGGGAACACAGTTTTAACATTGGACCCTTTAGGAAAGACATTCAAAGATCTTCTTCTCAGAAACTACTAGTCCAATTATAACCAAACTTAGTCACAATAGTCCTTAGATAGTCCCTTCCAAAAAAGGTATCCGGCAGGTCCGTACCTCATCCAAGATGGCCGCCAGCAGGGAACATAGTTTTAACATTGGACCCTATGGGAAAGACATTCAAAGATCTTCTT
>MJUU01065830.1:87722-102959 GCA_002080025.1 Modiolus philippinarum
GGAGTAAAAGTGATCAGCATGGCAAGATCTACCCGCCCTGCAATTTTGAAGAAAATCTGATTACCAGTTTTGGAGTTATTGCCCTTTTTCCAGAAATTTTTCAAAATTTTAATATTTTTTATTTTTTATCAAAGAAACTATAGCAGATAGAGGTCAACTTTAAATTGCAAAAATGTTCAGCATATCAAGATCTACCCACCCTGAAATTTTGGAGAAAATCACAAAACCATTGTAGGAGTTATTGCCCTTTTTTCACAGAATTTTCTAAATTTTCATATTTTTCGTCTTTTATTTCCAAAAGTATAGAAGATGAAGGTTAACTGTAAATTGATAAAATGTTTGCCATGCTGTGGTGACTTCAAACGTGGTGTTGAAAATTGATCGTTGACCGCCATTTTCAAAATGATTGCCAAAAAAAGGCGGGAAAATTCAACATTGTTCAATTTCAATAAGATTTGGTTTCCAAATAGATATTGATGTTGCGACTTCAAAACCAGTGTTGAAAATTGTTTGTTGACTGTCATTTTCAAAATGGCCGCCAAGAAAGGCGGGAAAAATCAACGTTGTCCGATTTCAATGAAATTTGGTTTCCAAATAGGTATTGGTGTCGCAATTTCAAAACCGGTGTTTAAAATTGTTCGTTGAATGCCATTTTCAAAATGGCCGCCAAAAAAGGTGGGAAAATTGAACATTGTCCAATTTCAATGAAATTTGGTTTCCAAATAGATATTGATGTTGCGACTTCAAAAACTGATGTTGAAAATTGTTCGTTTAACGCCATTTTCAAAATGGCTGCCAAAAAGGCAGGAAAATTGAACATTGTACGATTTCAATGAAATTTGGTTTCCAAATAGATACTTATGTTGTGACTTCAAAACTGATGTTGAAATTGTCATTTTGTCAAAAAAGCCAAACAAAGAAATATAGTAAAACATGATCAGACTTAATACAGTTCGAGATATTGGTGGTGTTCCAGCTACCAAAGTTCGAGAGACTGAAGTTCAACTGTATACCTAACCTACAATGTAAGCTTGATTGTGGTATTGTGCTTCATAGTTCTCTTCACAATATAAGAAATATATTTTAACTAGATTATAATGGGGAACCCCTGCCAAAATTTTTTTATGGAAAGGGGGACTTGGAATGTTTTGATTTCAGCAATATGCATTATCTGAATTATAAGGTGAACCCCTGCCCAAATTTTTTTTTTGAATGATGGTCTGATATGGGTTGTAATGGATAGTGGTCTTTAAATTACGGTTGAAACTGCTGAATCTACTTGCCCAATTAGAACCATACTTGCTGACAACTGTCCATAGTCGGTACCTATCGATGAATGTGTCTGGTAAGTCTGCATGTATTCCAAGATGGCCGCCAGCAGGGACCATTGTTTAACATTGCACCCTATGTGGAAAACACNTTCAAAGATTTTCTCCTTTGAAACTTCTAGAAAATGAGACACTTTAACATTGGGTTACTTTGGGCTGCAGTTTATGCCAGTCATGGATCAGGTGAGCTATACAGGCTCTTTAGAGCCTCTAGTATCTATATCTCTTTATTTAACATCAGTTTTTATAATAACCACTCCATTAGTAACATTATCTATAAGTCGAATCATTTGACACAAAAATTTCACTATATCCATGTAATTGTAATTTGAATACGTTTCTAAATATGAAGTATAAAGATTATAACAGTCAAAATTTTTTGAAGCATCGTACAGTTTTGTCAAAAATGCAACTTACAAGTAAAGTTTATGTACCTTGAAGTTTAAAATTGAACGACACTTAACCATGATGTTAACAGACACTATTAGATATAACTTCTAATAATCGTCTAAGGGTAGGCCTAATTGTTTATTTAATGATGCATTTTTTTTCAAGTACATTTGTATAAGGTGAGATCATTATCACTACAGTGGCGAACCTTTGGGACCAGAGATATTTTTGGCGATAAGTGAGGATGGCGATATATCGAGGGAATAAATTACATAGAAACTTTGCAAATTTTGAAAAATGTACCTTGAAAATGGTTGGCGATAAGTTGAGGGACCACCGTTAAAGAGGGGCGGTATAGCGAGGTAGCACTGTTTAGGGTAAAATATTGGGAGCTGTTCAAAAGAAAGAAAATGTAAAGCATGTTTAAATTTTTTAATTTTCCTGAATTTTTAAATGAAACATGTTTGTGGGGTTCATGTTAATGCGATTCTTTGGCCATTCTACCTGCATGAGTCTTGAAGTTACAGTACAGTAAACTAAAGGGGGGTATTTTTTGTGATTTTGTCAGAATCGCAATATTGGCCAAATTAATCTGTTATAGATATAAAAAAATGTATTTCCCCATCTGTTAGTTAGAAAATGAAGTAGATCTTTTTTTACATGCATACTTGTTAGCATGTGCAGTTTCTCATTATTTTTATAGACTGATAACTTGATAGGTTTATGTTTTTGATAGTATAAATGTTTATTAATTGATTCTAGGTTCCAACTAAAACTGTAGCACTAGTATCAATATTACCCAAGCATGGACTTCATCAGTTATATTGGTCAAGACAGTTTGAAATGATGGGTTCAGACCAGTTCGAATCTACACAGGACAGAGATCTTACTAAATGGTTTGATAGCACCTTTAATATTTCATATCATACAGGTTTGTTAAATGATTTAATCATGTAACAAATTTAATTTTCCAAGCCTTGAGCTGAAAATTTATCATTATGTTGTTTATAAGTAACCTGTTAACTATTTAGTAATAATTCAAGTGTATTACATGAAATTGATCATAAAAAAGACATCTTGACCACCTCATTTCTTTAACACTGAAATATTATTTTTCTCTTGTACTGTAGACACGGCCACCAATCGCGCTAAATCATATCCAAATGATATGAAAACAATTTCGTTAGCGAGACTTCCGGATATGCGTTGCCGGGACTTTCTCTCTGCACCTCGAAGGTAAATCGTCGCTATTTTCCTCATTATCTGACTATTATTTAAAAAAAGCAAATGTCATTCGATGTGATCTCAGGGTTCCTACCTTAACTGAAAACTACTGCAACAATTTCAGTGTGGTACGGACGCTAGAACCTTTATTCTGAGATAAGCCTCGTTGAAAACACTGGGAACGGACGAAATAATGCCTCAAACTCAATGGTTCTACTACATTGATGAACTTCAGTTGAATAAACATGTTTTAATAGTCTACAAGAACAAACAGACAAGTCTTCGTTTATCTTAAAACAATATATTACGTAAAATCTAAGAAAAATACACATACTCCGAGTTAGCGGTACCAGATATGAGTTAGCAGTATCGAGTATGAGTTAGCTAGCCAACAGAAATACGTACGCGGGTATCTGTCATATACAAGATTATTTTCGTTTGTACTTTCATTGCACAATTTTATCTGATTTTTTAACAGCACATGACCATTATATACAAGGACAGAATTTTTTCGAAATTTTGTCATATGAAATTGAATAGAAATGTAAAGTGACTTAATCAATTACTGAGCATGTGGTCATTTAGCACAGATACAACATTTAGGTTTAACCTTCAAAATGTTCTGTTATTTTGACGCTGGGAAATTGTATAGATATAAAATAGTTCTTAATCAATGTTTAATTTATGAAATGAAAGTATTTTTATTTCCAGTTCTATTATGGATATCAATACAAGGAAGCGGAAAGTTTTCAATGTTTCTGGTACAATACAAGGCAGCGTGGTATGTCAATATTGCAGTCTTGTAATCCGATCTGACCAAAACAAATTCCGATAAATAACCTGAACATCATTCATGTACTCTTATGTGAAGTGCATAAAAACTGGTGTACAACAGAGATCAATTTACCGGTTTACAACAGGGGTCAGTTTTGGGACATTTGTTATTTACATTATGTGTCAAAGATTTGCCTTTAGATATAATACAAAATAGTTTTTTTTTTATTTCAATACTTCAGGATACCTATTTTTTTTATCCCAGCCATATATATGAATTATAAATTTTTATAATATATACATGTAACTTTTTCTGATTTTAGGATTTTATTTAGCTTTTACATTTTGCATACATGATTAAACTTCATACTATTTTCTGGGCACCAATTTTTCATGTCAATATGTTTTATAGTTTAATATTTAAATCATTTACATGATTACTTTTTCTATGTAAAGTAGAACATCTAAATAAGTCAAAGGAAGAATTTTCTATATCGAAAGGCAAATCATTGACATATGATATAAATAATAAATTGATTCCTTGTGATATACCAGTTTTAATGTACTTCGCATCAGATTTCAGGAATGATGTATAGGTTATTTCTTGGAATTTTTCATATCTAAAGACAAATATTTAACATATTATATAAATATCAAAGGCCCAAAATTAATGCCTGTAAATGCACTTCGCATCAGTGTTCATGAGTGATGTCCAGATTATTTCTCGGTGTTTTTATAACGGATTAATTTGTATGATACGCTTCTTTGTATATTGCAAAAGAAATGTGAAAAATGTTTCCTTTTCTTTCCATAGATACTCACAATAAAACCTAAAATAAAATTATCATCACATAAAGTAAACGGCGACCATTAATTAAAAAATTTTAGACAATTTCTAAGTGTCAAAATGACAGATTGTAGACAGTGCGAACTGAAAAATGTAGTATCTTTGCAAAATAACCGTTGAAATGCACAATTAAAGAACCTTTAAATTAGTGGTATTTTCAATTTAAAGTTTGTAGGACCTTTCTCCGTGCATATTGTGATGCGTAAAAAGAGTTTGTAAAAAATGGAAAGATATTACAAACAAAAAGCAATCTTATGACAGTAACCCGCGTACATATTTCCACTTGTTAGCTAACTCATACTTGATACCGCTAACTCATATCTGGTACCGCTAACTCGGAGTAGGTGTATTTTTCAGAGATTTTACGTAATATACTGTTTTAAAATAAACGAAGGCTTGTCTGTCTGTTCTTGTAGGCTATTAAAACACATTTATTCAACTTAAGTTCATCAATGTAGTCGAACCATTGAATTCGAGGCATTATTTCCTCTGTCCCAAGTGTTTTCAACAAGGCTTATCTCAGAATAAAGGTTCTAGCGTCCGTACCACACTGAAATTGTTGCAGTAGTTTTCAGTTAAGGTAGGAACCATGAGATCACATCGAATGACATTCGCTTTTTTAAATAATAGTCAGATAATGAGGAAAATAGCGACGATTTACCTTCGAGTTGCAGACAAAAAGTCCCGGCAACGCATATCCGGAAGTCTCGCAAACGAAATTGTTTTCATATCATTTGGATATGATTTAGCACGATTGGTGGCCGTGGTAGAAGAGCTTTTATTCATGGACATCAATTGTTGTGGTTTTCATACATGCAAAATATCACTATTTCGTTGGCTTTGAATATTATGCATTCCAACTCGAGGGAAAAATGGCATTTTCGTTGGGAACTGAATTTCGTGGTTTAAGCAAACCTCAAAGTCAACAAAAATTGGAACCTCACAAACAATACTACTTTCACAGTATATTAGAAGTCTGTCAAAATTATTAATGTAATAAACAATGCTTGACCTTAGTCTTTATGAACAATTCTTAATTAAATCCATGTATATGTGTTCAACTAACACTTCAAATGTTGAAATGCCTGTATGTGAAACATTTATAATTTTCAGTTGGTGAGCCTGTATCTGTAGATGGCCTACATATTTTCTATGAAGTATATCCATTGACTTTACAAATTGATGTACAGGTAATCAGTCAGATAAATTGTATCTATAATCATGATACTGTATATAAATTAGAAAAAAGAAATAATTAAGCTGTTGCTTATTGTATTTAAAGTAAGTACAATTTAAATGATTACTGTAAACCAACTTATTTTCGCGAGCGATTTATTTTTGCAACCTTCGCGTGAGTGAAAATATCGCGAAAATAAATCGTTGCAAATTTTTTATATCCTTGTATAAATGCAGTAACAGAAATGGAAAAGCGCAAAAATAAATCTGTGCGAACTTCACCACAACAGACAAAACACGAAATAAAGTATCCACGAAAATAAGTTGGTTTACAGTATAAATGAGATCAATACAAGGCTATCAATGATGAGCACAAATTCACACTATCAATGATCCTTCAGGTATCCATTTATGTAGCAAGCTTTATGTTTCATTACACTTGGCTAGTTGAATATTGTTGGTTTTTTGAGTGGATTGGTTTGAATATAATCTTAATTGAAGAAATCTATATGTATATAAGAAATTTTACCAATTTGAGAGATACGTATACATGAGTAAATGTTTTTTTTTCATTGTATGTGTATTGTAGACCAATATTCCTGCATTGTTTTTACAATGGGAGGCAGTATTTAGTATGAATGGTACTTCAATTAACCCTAATGTGATAAAAACCTGTCAGTTATGGACACAGAAATGTCTTGGTGGCAGGATATTCATCTTATTAGATCTAACCAAGAAGACTACTAGTAAGTAAGTCTCATGTAACAAATTATTTTGTGATCCCTATACATGTATTTTGTATTGACATTCAGCAAAAGTCAGAAATGTAAAGAAATATACATGTTCTTCAGTTAATGACACGGTTATATTACATTGGAACCTGTCTAATCCGACACAGCACAGGACCATAAAAATGTGTCGGATTATACGAGATGTCAGAAAACACATGTTTAAAAACCATTTAAAAGCTTTCTTTGGGACCAAAAAATTTTGTCGGATTTGACAGGATGTTGGAATACTTAGGTGTCGGATTAGACAGGTTTCACTGTATTTGTATTTTAGATCTCATCAAGAAATTTAAGTCAGGAGTATGACTACTTTCAGTATGTTTAACCAGAAACCCTATTTGGCCATGCACAACTTTCTTATCAATTAATTTTAAAACTTTATTAATTGTTTGAAATCAGTGCAAATTTGACTTAACAAGGAACCACAAATTGCACAAAAATATTTCAAAAGCTTCAATTGGCAAATGACAAGATTGAGCACCTTGCATGATATGGTATTCCATCCAGCATACAATATAAAGAGATATGGTATTCCATCCAGTATATGAATATAAAGAGAAATGGTATTCTATCCAGCATACAATATAAAGAATTCCATCCAGTATACAGATTGTATTCCATCCAGTATACACAATATACATAGGGCATTCAATCCAGTATACAGAATGCATTCCATCCATTATACAAGTTGGGGTAATCACCCAATAGACAGTGATATGAAGATGTATTAAGCTTAGATAGATGCCCAAATTTTTAGTTTTGTGTATTCACATCTTTATTGTTACACATTGTCACTCTATTTGTAGAACATTGTCTTCCACTTTCATCAGCAAGATTGGCGTGTGCCAAAATACATCATCTAAGTTTGACAGTAAAAATTCATTTCATTTTAACATTTTAACAAATTTCTGAGTTGCTCTCTAACCAACATTTCAAAGTTTTTTTTTTTGTTATTTTGCCAAATCAATTTAGTTATGTATTTAATGTCAATAACCTTTAAATATTGAGGGTGCTTAAATAAGTAATTTATAATATAAAGTTTTCCACTTTTAAGAATGTAAAATCGAGAAATTGACCAATTATTTAAAGATTGAGGGTGCTTAAATAAGTAATTTATAATATAAAGTTTTCCACTTTTAAAACAACGGCAGTAGAATACCGAAGGAACAAGGGAAGCGAAGACTACAAAAATCGAAATCCAAAGACATGGCAAAAACGGCAACAGAGAAAAACAGACAAAACAAGGATGTGAGACAGCTACAATGCATGTAAATAAAAAGACGACATTAAAAACTAAGGCACTCATAGTGTGAACTCCCATGAAAACCGGAAGTGACATCAGGTGCTCAAGAAGGGTAAGCATGTCCTGCACCACTAGCGGCACCCGTCACACTGTCAGTGAGTCCATCCAGGGTAGAGTCAAAACCGGTTATGTCAAATCCGTGAAGACGTGAAATCCAGCTGAAAATGTCCATTTTCATTTGGGACACAGACAAGTCATATCTGTCAATGATATCATGGTGATGTCCATAAAATTTCTGAAGGGTTGAAAGCAACAAAGGCTGAATAAATCCCTGACTAAGCAGTTTTTGGGACAGTGTTTTTGCTCTATTAAAAAAATCACTGTATAAACTACATGCGCGGCAGTAACGAATCAACTGTGAAATGTACACTCCATAGGCTGGAGAGAAAAGAAAGAGATCAGCTAAAAGCGGCGAGCAGTTAGTTCCCATGGGAATCCCAATTGTCTGTTGTAAAATTCGACTTCCCAATTCAACAAAAATATTATCTATTAAAAATTCCAACATCTTAATTACGTCATTCTCCATGTACTTCTTGGTTGACTCTGTGTGGTTCTTTACAAAATATGTTTTGTCTTTCCCTACTACTATTAAGTAAGTGTATCTGCATTCTCTGTTTTTAGTGCAGAAACATTGATGTATCAAATCTGAAATTATTGTTTTCAATTTATTGTGTGGCAATATAGTATAAAGAGTAGAAAAATCAAAAGTTTGTATGCTGTGGCAATGGGTAAGACTGCTAGATGATAGCTGTTCAAGAAGATCTTTAGAATTTTTTAGAATCCACATCTGATTGACGCCGCTCGTAAGAATGTAAAATCGAGAAATTGACAAATTCCTGGTATGTTTTAGTCAAGAGAATTTGTGAACATTGAGGTGTACATATAGGTTCTTTGATTCACAGAAACAAAACCTTTTGTTTCATCATCAGGTTTTGTTGTTTTGTCACATATGCTCAATTCATAAAAAGGTTGTTGAAAATTCCATATACCGGTACATGTAAAATAGAATTTTATTTCATATTTTCTTAAGTTTTATATTTACTATTAGTTGTACATTTCATTGTAAAATGATGTTAAAATATTAGAAAAATACCATTATATCAAGAGTTCTTCTCCACAAAGTGGTTTCACTGATAAAATCATCATTGAAAAGAAAGACTCTGAACTCTTTAAGTGTTTGTCATAGGATTCCTTTGGGACATTGGTAAAATTTCTTACTTTGAGTGTTTATGATATTTATAAGTCAAGCAACAGCCATAAAAAGTTTTGATTTTGAAGTAAAGACAATGTCACTCTGCACAAATTCACCTTTTTTCTAGGAATTAAATTAATTGGTAATGTAAATGACATTAACATTTAGTGCTTATTTGAAAATCTTGTAAAAGACCTTACAATAACAACGAAGATATTTTTTATGCATAGTTCACATTGATAGGTTGAAGTATTGAAGAAGCATCAATCACTAACAGTTAGACCAATGGAAAAATTGCCCTTCTTTATCTACTGTTTAGATAGTTCTAGCCTATTAAGAATATCAGAATTTTTTATTTTAAGATATTCATAGTTCTTAAGGAGGCTTACTCTTGATGTTGTTTATATCAAGGATTTCTTGAAACCTATAAGCATTATTGACTAAATGAAATCGTAAAAAAAAACCTAAAGGTCCATGTGCTTTTAACAGAGATACAAGGCATTAAAAAAATTAGAGAAAATAGATTTCTCAGGATTTTCCCTTAGTTTAACATCAGGACTATGTTTTGTTTAAAAGCTGGCAAGTTATATCAAGAATTTTGTGAAAACTTGTCAGGTGTCTTCATTTGACCTGTAGAAGACATTTATGAAAAAAAAGTTGGGGTCTGTGTGCAAAATTCTTTAAGCCATTGAACTTGAGAAAACCAGAGGAGTTCCAAATCTGACACAAATTCAAAAATGTGATGAGTGAGCCACCTTAAATCCTGTGTTTCAAAAATATGTCTGATCATCTTTTCCTGTTATCGGGCTTTGAAAATTAGGCCAAATTCAGTATTTTTCAGCAACATATACAAAGAATACATAGGGAGCCTTGAGAACATGCTTATTGTTAAACTCTTATATGAAATAAATAATCAGGTAGATTTTTTTAATTTTTTGATATTTGAGAGAGATAAACATCAGCTATCTGTTGAGCTGAAAAATCTATATGTCATTGAATGATTAAGAGAGATATTTTATGTAGTTTACAACATGGATAATATTTACATCAAAAGAGAAATAATTTGCAGGAAAGTAGATGATATAAATTTGTCAATTTACTATGACATCACAATGAAAAGGCTGTGAATAGTCATTCAAGCTTAAAAATCAAGTCAATTCCGTATCCAACTTGATTTTCATTATGCACCAGTCGAATGCCCTGTGTATTAGTGATGATCTAAGCAATTACTGAACATTTTTTTTTTCACAAATTGTATAACAGTTACCATGTTCAAGCTATTCTACTTGATTTGACTTAATAAATGCAGTAAGTTGGTTGCAAAATAATCAAGGACCATTATAACTTTATAAAATATGAATAAGATATGTAAATATTTTTGTTTTTCAGGTACAAATTTAGATGAAGATATTAAAAGTAATATGAAAACATTGATTAAAAAGGTAAGTATTGATTATTTATATAGCTGTTATTCCATTACAATATTAAATACAAAGACAAAAGGAACATATGTTGGAGTAACAGCAACCAAAAAATTTGAAAAAATGGTAAGTTTTAAATTTTTACAATAACTAATGTAAAACTTGGAAGTACAATGTAATGCTGAAGCTATATGTACATTGTACCATTGTAATGTCTGTGAAATACAACATAACTATTTATGTTGAGATCATAATAAAGAAATTCTAGATTCACATCTTTACCTGCCATAATTTTTTTTTCACACGCTTTTAATTTTTTGTTCAATTTTGGATCATATTCTATACTATTTACAAAATTTTTCACTATAATTTATACACTGATATATACATTGACAGCTATTTTTCTGTATAGTGTAAGTATGTTTTGTTTCAGTACCTATTTATTAAATGTGTTGACATTCTTTTCATGGTTGTGTTCCAGTTAGAAGATATACCTTTTTATTTATAACATGTTGACATTCTTGTGTTTCAGTTAGAAGATGTACCTATCTATTTATACTGCATTGAAAAAGAGGCTGTGAAGTATTCTATACCACCAAATCCAGGATTGTTAGCAACAATTCAGAAATCACATGGTGTGAACTTACAAAACAAAGTAATTTAAAATGTTTATTAAGTTATTTTTTTATAATTGTACAAGAGAGAAAAACAGACAGTTTTGCTATCAGTACTGTATTTGTACTATGCAGAGGAAAAAGAACCAATGTATGGAGTTTAAAATAATATGAAGATATTATCATATATGATATGAACAAAAATTTAGGCATCTTCTGGCCTAAAGGTAGGAACTTTGTACTTAAAAGTGGTTTTTTTTATCATTATATGTCTTTTATGCAAGTGTCAGACTTTCAGTCTGCATATGCTTAAAGCCTGGAAAATATAGTTATTAAAATTGGCAGTGTAATTGGAATGGATACATGAAGTCAAAATAAATAGAGAATTACACACCAGTATTGCCATTTAAGAGAAACAGTATACATGTATGTTTATATGTGTAAACAAACTACTGTGTATCAGGTTATTTTCGTGTTGGCTTCCGTTTTCGATTGTTGGGCAGTATGACTCCAGCTACTCAAAAATCTTGGTGTTAAGTACATTTTTGATATGGATATTTTTTAAATATTTTTATAATTGATTTAATTAATTAGAATATGTGACAAGTGGGTAGGCAATGCAGTATCAGTATTTCACTATAATGATTATTAGTTATATAGTCAAACTTTGATGGCTCAAATACCCAGGGGACAGATGAAAACAGTTCAAGTTAGAAGGGTTGTTGGAGCTATCCAGGTTGAATTATGTTTCAACAAAGGGACCAGAAAAAGGGTTTGAGACATCCATGGTATTTGAACTATTGCAGTTTGGGCCATTGAAGTTCAACTGTATTTTATGAAGATTTTATCAGACATTCTAATACTAGTGTTAATTTTATATCTACTAGAACACTGTCCTGTTATACCATGACCAAGCTTATTCTAAGATTGCAGAAATGGCTGGGGTACAGTATGTCAATGTAAGTTGTTAGTTAAGGCTGGAAATATTTTAATATTTTATTTGTTTAGATTAAGAAATTTGATTTTTACATGTATTTGTAACAAAAAAATTATAATATACATATCAACTTACTAGTATAGTTTACTGGACCATTGGATATACTTTGTTCTTCAAATAATCTGTCAGAAACAAGTTTTCACTATGACTTTTTGCCTTTTATTGAAAAGCATGGCTTTTACTGAATTCATACATTGTTGAGTTGCACAGTAGAAACAATTAGTAGAGTTAATCTTTGTTTGGCTCCTTCTAATGTTGCAAGCAGAATTGTTGAAATTTGAGAAAATAGCACTTGTTGATTTAGAATTCAGTGAAATACTGACATACTTAAAGATACTCATCATCACAATATTCATTGACAAGAAAATATAATGCTTAACAAACTAGAGTACCAGTATATTACATATAAAATGCACTTTGAAAAATTATATCCTTAATATTCTATGAGTTTCAATATTTATAGTATGTACCACATTATGTTAAATGTGCCATTTAGTATCAAATAAGATTCTAAACATGTAAAAATTTTATTTATATTTTAGGCCTCCAAAATCTTCCAGAAACCAGCATTGGTGAGTAAAGATTCATTATTTGTATAAAGTTGAGATGCCTTTATACATAATTTTTAAAAAAAATGAAAAAGTGACTGCATTAGATACTATAGTACATGTATGTTTGGGCGTTTTAAAAAAAATATTAAGCCATTTTGATGTGACTTTACTATTGTATCCTAGTTGTCACTTTGGAAAAAATAGCAGATTATGACATTCCAGGCAATATTTGTCAAGTCTAATGTGGATATATAAAACATAATAGACCTTATGTAACCTCTTTATCAGGGATGGGCAAGATTACTTTGAAATGTAATCCATTATTAATCGATTACATGGCATATTTTTGTGTAATCGATTATTAATGGATTACACATGTATCTCTCATGTAATCGATTACAATTGATTACTTCAGGAGAAGTAATCGACAATTACTTTCGATTACTTTCGATTACTTTCGATTACATTTCTTTAAAAAGGCATATAATATTAAACATGATACACTGCAAAACATATTTATAAAGACTGAGATACAGGAACATTTGTACATTGAATTGTAAAAAATTGAACCTAAAGTGGTACATTTGTGAAAAGTTGGGCATCTGCAATACTATTACATTTAATTATCTTCATTTTGTGAAATGTGTCATCGCATTTTCCACCATCGAAAGAGGAGACAAAGCTCAAGAGAAACATGTGAACTAATGCCTCATTAATATCTTTTTTTTCTTCTGTTCATTTTTTCCATAATTTAATGATTTGTTAATATAGACTGGACAAGATTTTGTTGGCTGCTCTTTTCAGATCCTTGGTGGTGGGATAATTATTCATTCCTATGTTTTCTCACAAAAAGGAAAATGAAAAACTTTTTGGTAAAAAAAAATCTTATTTAAAAGATATAAAATATGAAAATTTTACTACTAGTTCATTTAATGAAATTGACAATCAGTAAATTGTTTTCATAACGCTTAAATTTGTGTTTAATTATAATAATCTGACAGGTGTGGATTACTGCCTGGGGTTAAATTGCAATTAACATTTATATTCTTGTGTAAACAGCTTGTCAACAGGTATATTTAACCCTAAGCCTAAATTGTAAATCATGTCATAAATCATTAAAAGTAAGAAGCTAAATTTAAACAAAAGGTCTGGTCATTAGCGATAAAATGATTGATTGCTTTAGAATTTTAAATATCATCATAATCATACAAATTGTTGAATTGCTGTACCATCTCACTCTATATATTCATCATGATTATTATTATTTTTCACTCTTTGAAATATTTTATTTTGTTAAACATGTTAAGAGCTAAAGTGCATAAAGTTTAATTTAATACATCACAGTCAGGCAAGGGGCTAGTCTGTGAGAAAAAAATATGTTCAGCTATCCAAATATATTGGACAGATTTGCACAAAATTCATTTAAGTGTGTAGTAAAATTTGAGGTGGTTGCAAAACTGCTAGATATGAATATATTACAATGTATGATTGCTCCATCTGAAGGCAAATCTGGTGGTATTTCATAGTGATCTGTCCAAGACATGACCACACAGTAAGAAGATCTGTTCTATACTGAGATTACTGATTAGACTTAAAGTCTTAAAATTTATTTTCTCGAATTCAATTCACAAATTTTAGGAAAATTCTATGAGAGAGAGGGATTGAAATGATGAAAATAGCTGTTGGATATTTAAAGCCTTAAGAAATAGTCAGATATATACAATTGAAGCAACTTTTACAATTTTGCAATAGATCAATGGCTTTCAGGTTTGTGTGAAATGAACTGAAGCATAATAATATTCAGCATTAGATCACATGATGCATTTCTGATACCATAAACCTAAGTGAAAATCTATGCAGATATTGCTCTGAATTAAAATGTAATTGAAATGTAATTGAAAAGTAATCGATAATTACAGGGGTTTCAGCAGCTGTAATCGATTAAATTACGATTACAAGTAATCGAAAATCAGATAGATTACAGATTACTTTCGATTACTTAACATTTTGTAATGGATTACAATCGATTACGATTACCCATTACCATTACCCCAACCCTGCTCTTTATTGATAGCAAGAAAATGTGTTTCCTCTCTAAGGGTAGCCAGAAGTTTCATGGCTTATGGTATTTAGAAGTTATGTTGTCTCACAAAAGGTACCCAGAAGTTTTTTGTTGAATCTTTATGGTACCCAGAAGTTTGTCTCGAATCTTTATGGTACCCAGAAGCTTTATGTCGAATCTTTTTGGTACCCAGATGTTTTGTCTCAAATCTTTATTGAACCTAGAAGTTTTGTGTTGAACCCTTATTGTACCCAGAAGTTTTGTGTCGAATATTTATGGTACCCAGATAATTTGTGTCGAATCTTTATGGTACCCAGATGTTTTGTGCTTAATCTTTATGGTAACCAGAAGTTTTGTGTTGCCATTTTAAAGGTAGCAAAATGTTTTGTGTAATCTTTTTATAGGTAACCAGAAGTTATGTGTTGCCTCTTCATACAATGTACAACATGTAGGTAACCAGAAGTTTAGTGTTGCCTCTTTATACAATGCACAATATGTAGGTAACCAGAAGTTTAGTGTTGCCTCTTTGTAGGTAACCAGAAGTTTAGTGTTGCCTCTTTATACAATGTA